>JAQFZY010001517.1:0-15185 GCA_034696285.1 Hypogastrura burkilli | reverse complement strand
CGGTTCCAAGCTCCGGTGTGTAAAACCTCACATTTTTGCCTATATATAACGCACCCGTTACGCTCCTATTACCATATGCATATTCTGTAGCCTGACATTTGCATAATTGTAATAGACGGGCCCGAAGTGGCGTTGACACTCTGAGAGGCCACGATGAGTCATGCCTAGGTTCTGGTTAATAGCGAAATAATTTGCACATGCCTCAGAAATATATCTCGTTTCCCTTTTAGTGATCCAGTTCGCAGTAATTCCCATCAAGGCCCGGGTCCTTTTTTTGGGGGGGGGGGGCAATTCGGGGTGACAGGTGACAAATGACAAATGCACGTAATATAAGTCTCGTTTCCCCGAGAGCCTAGGCGAGATTTATGGTCAAAGTATTTAACTTATTTCGCAAATTCCGTCCCAGGTCTTAGTTTTGAATGCAAAAATATACATAGATAGGATCTCTGTGTCAACACAGGAATAGCGTGTCCCATTTCCATTTTCAATGCATGAAGAATGAGGATCCTTTAATCTTTACTATTATGGTCTGTATAGATATTGGAATTAGCGCTTGAGCTAGAATTTCATGGAAATTGCCAAATTCTTTCTAGGAGAAAATGAGCAGAGTGTTAAGGCTGCATAATGGATGAGCCTTTAATTATTCAAATAGTCGGAATTGGCAGAAATAAAATATTCGCAAAGCCCTGTCACTCCTTAAGACGGGTAGCGACATGCTACATAATTCAGTCGGGCATGGCACTCGCTATCCCATGTTTACATCCTCATAGTCGTAATGTTTGCAATTTGTTTTTGCAACTTTCTCTTTCACTGGAGCAGTTTTAGTAGGCCTACTGCAATATGCAATAGAACGATATTATATTATGCTTGGACTTAATCTTAGTGCTGCCCTAAAATATAAAGTTTAGCCCACATGCATAAAATATGTAAATTCGAAAATATGGATCTTGGACACAAATGCTTTAGTCGTTATCCTCATGCTAGCACGCACGTTTGAGCTCAGAACGGGACCCGAACATGCAAATCCGACTGCAGACTGCATGGCCCAAAGGTTACCAAGGCGTCCACTCAGGGAAAAATGAAGCCTGGCCGTGGCAGTTCCGGCCTAAAGGAAATGCTGTTTCCGAAGCCCTTTGATCGATTTGCCCCTTATATTTAGATACAGAGGCTGGATCAATGAAGATCCATGATCCATGTATAATTCAAAGAGGCAACTAATTGAGCTCCAGTTCCATACATTGGCAAAATTTCCATTTTTGTCCACATCTGATCAATTCAGCCCTTGTTTACTTAGTTACTGGCCATCCTGCTGGGAAACGTGCATGTAGGCAGGCCTATGGAGACGACAGTCATTTATTGGCGTGGGCGAGGGCGTGGGCCGGAACAGGATCCAAATAAAGGCCGCCCATCTACTTTTAGCACGTGGAAAAATTGGGGAAAACTTCCAAGTATTTATATTGAAGAAGGGATTGCTTGGCTCAAACTACCTTGAAGCAGCTCCTGCACTTTGATTTTTACCCATACTAAGGCCTGTCCCTGTCGTCTTGACCTTCAATCTCTATAGTAGCTAGTAGTACATGACCCAGGGTCTATTCTTGCAGGCCTTTTCGCAACTTCCAGATTGGTAATACAATATTGAGGAATTTGCCAAATATTCTCAATATATGCGGTAGTGGTAGTACTGAATATGAATTCATTTTAGCCTGCAATCATGCAAAAATAAAGGTGCACATAGTTGAGTCTAGTTCTATGATACATTTAGCAACCCTGCACAAATGCATATTCCTCAAATCCCAAAATATGGCGAATTCAGTAGTGCATAAATTCAGTGCTTCCTGGACACGGTAGAGCATGACATGAGGTGGGTAGGATCATGTTCGTTTCTTGGCTCCTAATGCCTTTGGCCTGCCTCTATAAATAGCCAATACCCGAACTTTCGGGTTTTAGCTGGTATCCATGTATATTTACCGGCCGAGTCTTACTCATGCACTCGGGCCTCGCCTGCCAAAATCGGCTCTAAGAGTTCCGTAATGGACTGACAGATGCTTGAACCTGGAAGTTTGGGTCCTAGCCTAGTTGTGGTAGGCAGGCAGGCCCATTTAGAAATAGACCAGGAGTGCCTTAATGAATATTTACCGGGATCCCGAGCTTCTAGCCTGTCTGCTTCACTGTCTACAGGCGTCGTCGTGACAAAATGAATGGGACTCTGGGCACGTATTAGATGGGATTGCATTAGGAGAGGGCGGAAATGACCGACTTGACCTTTGGCACTCTTGGGCTCTTGAACTCGAGTGCAGTGGACGCGGCGGAGCTGCATTCAGATGAAATTTGCATTATGAAAGATGGCGGATTTACTTTAGGATTCATGATCCCGCTCTGTACGCTAATTTCTATAAGTGGAACCCGATACCCGTTGCTTTATGCAGAAATGGAGCCTGCTCTATTTTCTGCACATGTTTGTGCCTTCGCGTCTTCCTGACTTGGCTGTATGCAGTAGGCTCAATATATTTATTGGTTTTGCTTTGTCGACTAAAATATTGATAAGGGAGCCACATGTTTTCATAAGCGAAAATCCATTGATTACGATTCCTTTCAGCCACAATATTATTTGCAAGAATTGCTTATGGTTCCCTTGCGGGACCATATTTGCAATATGGCACTTTTGTACAAATGTGAGCTTGTATGATTCGTTTCAGCCAGAATGTATTTGGAAAAAAATGATTCTGGCTTCCTTCATCCACAATCCACAATATTTGGAAAAAATTGATTATGTCTCCTTTCAGCAACAAAGTTGACAGAAATTGCAGTTTCAAAGAAAGAGTTCTTACCTAAACAAGTCTGCCGAAAGGATGAAGACGGGCTTGACGTGGTAGCGCTTGTACTTCTTCTGATAGTGTTCCTAGAAAGGGAATAAGAATCATATATCAGTCAGGCGAAGGAATGACCTCAAGTTTACGTAATGGCTCGAGCTCCAGACGTGACAGCATTGGCCGAATGCATTTATAGTCTCGGCGGACACTTCATTGGACAAATAAATTGCAGTGGGACGCTTTGGGAAGCCCTGGCCATAAATGCATCTGATCGCGTTGTATTACATGAATTATGAATGAGTTTGTAACAGACCGTTAGAGAAAGTTCCTTTTCTGTGGAGAATGGAGAACCTGAATGACATACTAAGTAGGCTTTTAGTGGACAGAATCGGAAATTGCACTTAAGCTAGGTACGTGCGAATATTTTGCTAATTTAAAAAATATTTGTTTTTCCTCTGGGTACTCAGCTGGAATAATACTACTGAAGCAAGGTAACGTAACTAATGACTTTGAAGTAAACGAAAAATTAATTAATTAGTAAACAAAAATGTTCGAATAATTATGGCTAATATCGAGCTTAAAAAATATACAGACGCCTATTATAGCGTCGTCAATTGACTTAAATCAGTGTTCGGTTAGATTATTAAGCCTTGTCCGTTCTTGGATTACATTAGGTTTGGACAACAAAATGAACTTATCCCGCTAAATGTTAATTTTTTTGCGAAAAAATATAACAAATATTTTTCCGACAAAAAAGCTAATCATGAACGAATCAATGCTTGGAGACGGTCTAACTATAAAACTTACTCATTTTGAAAATTCGTGACTATTTGGTTCCCTACATATCGATGAACGGCGCGTGGATTTAAACCGGAGAAAGTGTGGAGTTTGACGGAAATTGTAAAATTCATAGCGTTATTTCAATTAAAGTATAGTTTAGTTTTATTCAGCCTTATTTTGCCAGGTGGGTGTTGTTCGTTTAGTTCGATTAGGTTTGAACTACAATAATTTATGATTTACCAAATACGATGCCATACATTTGAGATTAGAGCTTAACGTGAACTATAGATCCCTTTGTTGGGTCCTGATTTTTTTTTTGAAAAAGTGAGTACTTGTGCTTTACGTAAAAGTAGTATGAGCACACGAGAATACTAACGTTTTAAAGTCTAAGTTGGACGCCGTAATTGATGCACCTTTTGATTGAGGTCGTGTAGGGGAATTGGAATATTCTGGTTGGTATGAGCCATGGGGAATATAAAAGTGTCAACAAGTTCCTTAAGAAGTTTCAGAAAATTACTAAAATATCCGTTGCCAGAAGCCATGCTTTTGGCCCTTAAGGCCCTGACCCCTTGACCCTAAAACGCCAGTGCTCGAACTTGATCTTTATTTTGGTTAGGACTCTCTGTGTGCGCGATTTGGTAGGTCTGGGTTGAGAAATGCGACCAGGATCGATCGGACAAAGTAAACCTTGCAAATTTTATGATAGTTTTATTAGATAAGAAAAACAGATTTTTTTATTATCGTTTATTACAAAAACCTTTATTTTTAACTAGGACGACAGGATGGACTGAGATCATCACAGTAACTACTTAAACTAAAATTGCTAATAATATGACGAAATATAAAAATGAGACCGCGTCTTACCGTGACCAGGATCTTTTCCGCCTTGGCCACTGAGCAGGGCCTATGCGTGGCGTAGAGCATGAGCTGTGGCCACCAATGAAAAATGAGCCGGAGCAACCCGCCCGTCATCACAATGAAGATCCAAGTGACGAAGGTCCGGGCCCTTGACCTCCCATAGCCCTCAATCTCCATCTGGTCCTCTTCTCCGTAGTTAAGGTAGTCACGGGACACGCCGGGCCCGGCATCACTCCCTCGTGGGCTCGAGTCCCCATTGGGCCCCCCGTCCCTGACACCTATTTATTAAAATAGATCGTATTTAACGCTGACCAAATATTTTTTAATAAAAAAAAAAAATTATATGACTCAGGTCTATCGTTTTTGGTAGGACTAATATTAAGTCAAAACATTTGGCTTTGTCACCACAATCATGTGCTTAGTCATAGACTCTATTTGTCTATGGAGGTATTCCCGTAGTCGTCCTATTTTCTGCACGGGAAATCAATACTGCCAATGCCATGTATTTATTGTGGTTCGGGGCCTGTCTGCATACGTTGTGGATTGTCGACTTTGGATCCGTATACAGCTACTACTACCTACATTGTAAACCAAAGGCACGTTGCTGGGCACGTTCGTCATCACACTGCTGTTTATAAATGGGCCAGAAACGGGGACAAAATTGTACTATTAACGATGTAATGCGAGTCATGATGTCTACCTTTGTTTCTGTAATTGGTCTACGTTCAAAATAGCTGGAGTCATATTTCTTAGGCACGTGGATGCCTGAAAGGCGCATTTTCTGCTTAAGTATAGCTTTGAGGCCAATACAAAGTATGGAAAGGTACAAGGCATTTTATTTTTAAATTTAAATCGAGCCATTTTTAAATTATATCCAAAAATATGATGCAGGTCAGATACGGGATGTGTCGGGTATGAATCGCGTAGAAACCGACGAAAAATCTGGGTCCAACATATATATTTCCTATTGTACATATATTTTTCTTGGGTCTAAAAACAAGTCACCTTGTCACAGCAGCGGAGCTATACTACCTGTAGTAAATATGAGAAGAAATGTTTATCCGCACTTCAGAGTTCCAAACTTACAACCGAACAGCGTTTTACCGTGCCTAACATATCCTGCAAAAAATACACATTTAGAGAGCCAAAGTCTGAATCTGAGGTTATACCAATTTCGATAGAAACATCTAATTCAGAAATTATACATTTTCCAGAACTGTTGGACACAAAAATCATAAAACGGCTAATTCCTTGCTCCAACTAAACTAGCAATATTCGCCAAAGTAATTAACGCTGATTTTAGGGCAGCAGTAAATATTGGTACACGCTGATTAAGTCAGCTTAGATCTGGCTGGTCCTAACGCTATAAGATTTGAGTAGCCTGCATAGCTAGCCTACGAAAGTCTAGCTTTTTCCACGAGGAATATTAAAACGATCACCAATTAATTTGAAATCTCTCACCAAATAGAGCACATTTCCTCACTAGGGTTTTGAGATATTTTAACTAAGATAATTTTATTTATAATTCCGTTAATTCTTGTAAAGTAAAATAAATAATATTTTGCTCATAATAAGCTTCAAATGAATGGTGAGTAATATGCTGTGATTGGCAGGGAAATCTGCTTTAATTGGCGGGAGATTTCGAATTGATTTGTGAGAGATTTCGAATTAATTGGTGAGAGATTTCGAATGAATTGGTGAGAGATTTCGAATGAATTGGTGAGAGGTTTCGAATGAATTGGTGAGAGATTTCGAATGAATTGGTGAGAGATTTTTAATGAATTGGTGACAGTTAAATTGACAGCCTTTTTCCACCGAAACCATAGGCAAAATCTACCTTTGATGAGCTCAATTTCCTGCTCCTCGAACCGGTCCCGCATTTCCTTCCTTCGAAAGAGGCAGGCGTACCAATCAATGAGCTTGAGCCGTAGGCTTGTAGCTAGCGGGATCCGCCGTGCCCGTACCAGAGGCCCTCCGTCAAGGCCCACAAGAAGCTCTCCAGGCAGAACAACTGTTGCTGGGAGCCCCTGCCCGCTCGGGTCAGGGTTAGGGGTCATAATACAGTAAGTAGGGCAGAACTAGGAACCGTCACCCGGAACTCGCACCTTTGGCTCTTGCCAATGAACCAGTCACTATATGTATCTATCTCTAAGAGTAGGGGATGCTATCTAAGAGTCAAGGGTCTCCAGAAGTAGGGTCCATACGCCTTTGCCTGACCTTTGGCCCGGCCTAGTCAGCCTCCCGGCTTGGGCAGGATCCAGGCCCAGGAGACGACGGTCCAGAGCCTTCCGGCCACGGCCTCTCCCGCCGGCAGGCGGCTCAGGTCAGAGGTCACCTCCTCCTCAACCCGCTGTAGCCAGGGAGCCGGGCCACAACCAATTGTTTTGTGCCCACTAAAGGCCTCCGATCTCTTCTCTATTATTGATGACATGATGAGGGCTCAATTTTCGAAAACTGTACTCAAGAGTGGGGGGTCTGGGAGCACACATGCAGATTTTGGGCGGGGCAAGGCTCCTCGGCAGACACACGGAGGGACTTTCTCCAGGGAGAGCTTATCAACTTTCACTGGGAAGGCCGGATTTCCAGAAATTGGCCAAACTTGGGAATCTTCAGAAAATTGGGAATAATTCCCGGAGCCTTTCCGAACCGTCGTACTCTGAAGGAGCCTGGGAATCCACTGAGAGGAAACGGGAGCTTGGCGTGGTTGGGTTTTGGCAGGAAAAGGAGCCACGCCGTGTCCAGCCTATACCAGAGTACTACTATTACTACTCTCAATTCGCACGGGCTCGCAATGTCTCGGGACTTTCGCAGGGGGAGCCCGACTACGGAGCAACTAAATGCATTATAGGCCGGGGCTCCGAAAAGCAGGAGTAGGAGCCATATCAAGTGACGAGGACGGGACGCGGCGTGGTGGCCCAAATGGGACGACGCACAACGGCGGCGTGTGGGCAGACTATCCTAATTGCCATAAGGCTCCAATTTAAGGAGACCCAAAAATATAGGCTTGGGCCAAAAACAAAGTGTGGAATATGAGTCCCGGCTATTTGCATATTTTGGTTTCGGCTAAATTCTACATTTTTTGGCAGCACTAATATTGCAAAAATGCAGCATAGGGCTGAGATGTGTACCTACGAATACATTACTGTGCAATTCAAACCCATATAAATTATTGTGTTTATTCGGAATCGAATATCCATTAGGAGTAAGGCTCCCATCCGTGTGCAAATAAAATCAAATAAATTCACAAGCCCAGGTGGGATTGGGTCTATTCTGTATTGCCTGTGCGTGCAGAGCTTTATAGGGACTCCTCTGCCTGTTCAAGTGCGTCGTCTGTTGGAGCAAGAGCAGGGCAGCTGTGGAATATATACGTTTTCCGTATATAGAGCCCGAGCCCCGCCGAATGGCAAATCCAAGCGGCCCATGACTCCCGCCTCTGAAAGGCTTGCAAAAAATCTGCTACGTAGGCCAAGGAAAAGAGATAATAAAATAGGACCTGCTTTCTCTGCTTATTACACTTCGAGCTCCCTCATGCTCCGTTCCCAGATTACTTTCCCCGCTCGTCATGGAGACATAACGGCGCCTACCGGACACCAGCTAATGTTGGGGAAAATATTTGGCAAACATTTTTGCAACTCGTCAAAGCGTCAAAAATCCAAAAATTTGGATTTTTGTTAAGGATTTAAAATAAAATAATTTAGGCTTGTATGTATGAATCCGTTTGGACGGATTGCAAAATTGGTGCTTAACATCTATATTTGCTCATTTGCAAATTTTTGCTATTTCTGGGCAGCACTAATAGGTTCACAATTTTTTGGGCCCCTTTGAACTGAAAGCTATACTGACGCAGGGATGGTTGATGAGATGCGATCCGAGGACCCGTGAGCCCCATATAAGAGACTAGCCATCTTCTCCCGGGCAAAATCGGGCTATAGGAGACATTTATGGGGCCCTCATGGCGAATTCCGGGCGGAAATTCCTATTATGCCCGTATTTATTATCTAGACCTTCGGAAGGGCAGGGGCAGGCCTATAAAGTGTGAGTGTGAGAGGACAAGAGCAAGATAAACGGCTGGAATGGAAGTGACGTGGGCCTGTCAACGTAAATACTTGGGCCTTAATGTTGTCCATTATCAGCTACGGCCTCTTGTGGTCTCGGCCATCTCATACATTCAAACCACAATGGCAGTTGGGAGCTCACACATTAATTATTTATTTATTGCATAGGAGCCATAAGCTACAAACACAATGTCCACAATTTACGGTACTAGGTATAGGTGTGTGAATTTGCATGAGGATGGTATATAGCTAAACTGTCTCCTCCATTCAACACTTCCCAATACAGTAACCATGGATCTAATCGGGCGTCTAATCTGACAAGACCCACAAGCTCTCCTCATGCGTTGAAAATACAACATTTATAAGTATTACGTAAAATTATGCTTTGTATCCGGCATATCTACGTATAAACATATGTGGAGGGATATGAGAATTATATAATGTATACTACCTATAAATGGAATGTTACATGTACAAATGTAAACGTTACGGATTTAGGACCTTATGTTATTAATTAGGCCCTGGACGCCCTGAACCTGGTTCGTTTTTACAACTTATACCCCAACGAAGTTCCAACGTTGCCTAAATACGATCAGTCGAAAGGCTCGTAGTTTCAAAAATCCGTTCAATAATTTGCCAACTACTAGTCTGAACTTGTAAATAAGGAGCGGGTTTCCGGTTCCGAACATTTTTGTTATGCTTTCAATTGAGTCGGCTAAAACTTTATATGTACCCGACCTCGAAGTATAGCTTTCCATATAGGAAGTTTTATAAAACCGAAAACCGCCGAATTTGGACTATAGAGCCGGAAACATTGGTTAAAACCGGATTAATCCGAATTTCCTTTGTTGTTTTTTGGTGAATTTCTACATATAAATACACATTTTGTCGTACAAATGTTATACAGTCCAGTCCAGAGGACCTATTTTGACCCTCCGGGGGTTAAATTAGGTCTGGACCAAATCTAACCCCCGCGGGGTTCTATTTTGGGTCCCTGGGGTTCTATTTAGGGTACGCGGGGGTCTATTTAGGTGTCGGGGCCAAATTTGAGCCCCAACTGGGGATCAAATTTGAACCCTCGGGGGTCAAATTTAACCCCCTACGAGTTTTTTGTACGGGCGGGGCACAAATTTTGTTCAAATTTGTGCAAATTGCTTCAGATAGTTCACAAGACCAATATCTAAAAATTTACCTTGCCATTTTTATTTCTGAGCTCCCGTTTCCGAGAAACGGAAATTGTGGTATATCTCACATTTGTTTGACAATTCATGGAATTTAAAGATTTCGTGTTGTCAGTTACAAACGACAGAAATTTTGTCACAGTATTAATGGCGAAATCTCCGTGATAAGTGCAAAAAATTTGCCGAATTGTGCAAAAATTGGTCCAAGGGGGTCAAATTTGACCCCCGGGGTGCAAATTTGATCCCCAAGGCCGGGGTCTAAATAGGGTCCCCGGGGGTTAAAATAGGTCCTCTGGACTGGACTGTTATAGCGCGATTTTTAGGTTATGATTCTTACTTGATTTGTCTAAAGAAATAAGGATAAAACTTGGATTATCTCAGATTTATATGAACAGCTTTCAAAATACGATCATTTTAGGCCGACAAAATTAAAGAATCCTGCTGGGATTTACTGGCGAAATTGTTTGCAAACCGGAATACATTTCTACGTTTAAAAAAAATATATATTTTGAACTTCCAAATTCAGTGCTGATAAAAATCGATTTATGGCGACCGAAATCCAGAACTTTTTCAAGACAAAAAGCCGCCGAATATCACGTTTTTTAAAAACCGGAAAGCCGCTCCTTATAATCAAACAACATATTGACTTACTCCGGCCTGAAGCTTGAACTGCTCCATTAGGTCTTGGAGGCGAGAGTCCATTTCCTTTCCGTTCAGCCTCTACGGTCACAGATTCAGAGCCCGGGTTAAACCGAACGCTCCGCCGCCAGAACCCTGTACAAGCACAAACAGTATTACAAATGTACAAGGAAATTAGCCAAGGAAGGTACAATTAGCAAATAGCCATACGCCGAAAAGAAGCAATATTTTAAGTTAATAAAATTTAGAGTAAACTACCTCTGATTAGGTACAAATGCTTTCAGCTGCTATATATTGTGACGTATTTTATGCGCATCTTAAATTCATCTTACCTTTGACACGATCCTTCATCCTAGCCTGTCCACGGCCTCCGTTAAGTGTACCTAATACGCTTCCACAGAACCGCAGCACAGCCTTTTACTCCATCACAGTGTTTTATTCTATTAAACTATTTCAGCTTCGAAAATACGGGAAATATTCCCGAAACAATCCTAAAGTTGTTCCCAACTAAAATCCCGGGAGGGCTAGACAGATCCACGAGGCATACGGGGCTCGTTGAACTGCTATACTTTCCCGCAGTAGCTTAGGCTTCCAATCCCCAAGGGCTCAAGGTTAATTTTAAATGAACAAAATAACTATCACATTTATCAGGAAGTTGCCTCCGTCTGGCCCGCCGCCCCTGCTTGAGAGACACAATCTAATCAATTGGATTCCCTGTTAATTGTGTCTGAGCTCCAAGTGCTACCTACGCCTAATAGATTCCCCTTGCTGGACTAGAGGTGGACTTTTTTTCGCAAATTCATCATGCCTCCTCGGTTGTGAATGAGAATCAATTATGGAATTTCCGGTCCATTCCCTCACCGTTCCGCTTGAGCCCCTGAAATGAAATGAGAGGTAGAATTAGGGGAGGTCCTCAATTGTCAGTAGATGGAGGGTCACCTAATTGGAGATCCCCTTTCGGAACTTAAGACTCCAATTCGGGTTTCTGGATCATAAACAATAACAAGGAACTGCGGTGGTGGGGGAGAAAGTACGCCTTGGCTATGTAATGTTATGAGTTATTGTCGGAGAAAAGCTCTCTGACGGTGGAATGGTTCCCCGCTCAAAGGCTTGTGAGGCCCATTGTTCGGCCAGGAACAATTGAAAGTGTGTCAGTTTCATTTCAAAGCAAGAACCAGCCCTGGACTTTCCGTACACAACACAGGGTAGTAATCTAGGGGTAATTAATCCCACTAATAGCTTCATACTTATGTAATGAGAGTCAATGGCAAATATCTAATCTGGTAAATACTATAAATAGATACATGGGGTGATTATATACATATACATACATATTTACGGCAACCTGAGCCTGCATTCTGCGTAATGAGCATATGATCAGAGCCAGTGATCTATGTATTTAAATGTGAATTTTCAACACTCGAATATTAAGAGGCTATTATGACAGTTTAAAACGGTTTTAATTTAATAAATTCAAACTCCATATTGATATTGAAATTCATTAACTTCTTGGCTCCATTTATAAGGCTGAAATTTAAACTATCACCAATTAGTTCGGAATCTCTCACCAATTACAGCAAATTACTCATCAATCATTTGAAACTTATTCTGAGCACCAGATTATTTATTTTACAATAATTAACGTAATTTAAAATCTCTTATTTGAAATATTTCAAAATCCTGGTGAGAAAATCTGCTCTAATTGGTGAGAAATTTCGAATTAATTGGGGATTGTTTAAATGTTCCTCTATTTATAAGCAGAGTTTTAGATTATTTTCGAGGGTTATATTTTGGGTTATTTCTACGTATCCCATTGTAATATAAATCGGACCATTAGAAAGAGCATTCAATTCTGATTTAGAGCCAACCCTACGCAAGATAACCAATACTGAATTTGAATATGATATTTTCCATTGATTGGATTCGCCTTCCCAAAGTGTCCAAGCAGTAGTGTCATTTCATTAAGCATAACTGCTCAATTCTCTAAAAATCAGGGACATACGAGTGCCTTTAGCGCCATTTTTCGAAAAAATGCTATCGAAAAAAATGGGCCAAGTTGATACGGGACTTTCTCCAATGCTATAAGCATAGCCCCATGCCCGTCCCTGTAATTCCCTGTACTGCTAAGTCCGTCATGGTTGCAAATTAAGTGTACATTCCCACGCGTTTTCTTAGGGCGGGGCTTGTTTACTAACACTCGTTTCAATTTTATTTTTCAACGTTAAAGTCATTTAGAAATTGTAACTTAGCTCAATCTAAACAATTAACGAAGCTTTCGTAGCTATGAAAGTTGTAGAAATGGTGAGCTCGTTGTAGCTTGTAACCCACGCTTTAGTCCAATGATTGACGCAATGGGAACCAATTTGAACTTTGCATACAAATAGAAGACACAAGGTCGAAACACTTTTAGCCCGGTGTTTTCGTAATAAAGAACAATAGGACCGACTAGAATTAGAATTTAAGATGATACTACTGCTACCATACCACGGACCATTAGGCAAGGGGAACCTGCTTCTTTTGCACTACTCTGCCCCTTGTCTTGGCCTTCGGCTCCATTTCACAGCTCTCAGTCATCAGTCCAAGCCAATGTCGAATTGTCAATGAATTATGCATGGCCGATTTTCCTTAAGAAATTACGAACTTACGAAGACATTGCATCGGCTTACCTGTTCCAAATTGATCCGCACTACAATCTACAATCTACAATACACTGAAGAATCGGGCACGGCTTAAATACATTATAACGAATCACAGCACAGCACTAGCACTCCCTGCCTGATTCCTCTGTCAATCCAGTCCTCTAAAATCCCTAAAATCACACTATAGGAACAATCACACTGATTCAAGCATTCTTAACTTTCCGAGATTCCGAGCTTTTAAATAGGCTCAGCAGCTAATGAGGATTCCTTATGTGGGGCCATGGACGGAATATCAATCACGTCTTTCGTGTATGATTATGTCACTCTATGCACTTGCACTAGCTTAGCCTATAGGCTGGAGGAGAGATAGGTTTCATTCTGATTCCGGATCCAAACTGATCAGCTAGGCTAGGGATGAGTGAATGTTGATAGTCAAATGGAAGCCTGAAAGTGATGATTTAGCGCTTACAGGCAGGGAGCTCCCTGGGACTATGGATCAGTATTTATAACTGATAATGTGAGAAGAAGATAATGGAGGGAGGAGAGACAAACAGAATCACAATTCACAATGTATCCTAATTATCGCTAATCGCTACTGGCTCTAGCTCTGCTGTACTAATCTGCCTGAGAGCAAATAGACGTAACTTTGTACGGATGCCTCCGCTATGTACGGACTAGTACATGGAATTGCTCTGTTGATGCGTAGGTTCAGGTGGCTTCCACAGTTGTGGCATAATTTATGGATTTGGTTGAGGAGGGGAAAGGCAGATTAGGAGTTCAGGTTTGGAGGGGGAACTTTAACTATTTTCAGTCCTTGGCTTGGGGCTATGAAGCTACCTGGGCGGTTGGGCCGGATCACTTGACTTGAGGCCGCTCACTCACGCTCTTGGCACGTATGCTCAGGTATTAGGTATTGTGATTGTACCTAAATTGCATTGCATTGTATTGTAAAATCATTATGATTATCCGGCATTGGCATTAGCTGTCACAACTGAAAACTCTGCTACCAGGCATGAATTATTTCAGGGGTAATACCTGTATTAGATTTACATATCTATGTTATAATAAGGTGATAGGTAGGTGAAGTGACTGAGAAGATCCAGGATTTAAGTGAAGCTAAGCTAATTGGTGCAATCCAATGATTGTACAGGTAAATGCTTCCCTTTTGTTTTATTGTTATACCAGGATCCCGGATGAATGTGTTATATGTAGCACAATTGGGAGTCCTGGATTTTGGCATATCAAAGAATGTTAGCCTTGAACCTAAACCATACTTTTCGAGCGCCAAGGTACGGCAGATAGCGCAGGGTCTCCAGTATGCGGCAAATCTAAGTATAAGTTACACGCAATTCCAATATTTTGAAAATTTTAAAGAATATATAATTCATTACAGAAATTGCGGTTTCAACGTTGCGTTGAGGCGTAACTGAAATACAAGGAAACAGTATTATAGACTTACTTATGCATGCTGAAGCCGAGATCCAAGTTTTAAAATTAATTATCAACAAGGACGGGGGCGTAGAGATGGCCCGAATCAAGAGGACTGGCTGGGAGACTTTCTGGACTGCCCAGAGGAAACGCTGACCTCAAGGCCGGAGGCGATGCAGGAATAAGAAAAAATGGCCGACCAATGTTCAGAGGCTGGAGAACTCCAAATTGACTCTAAAAATGTCAAATCACAAGTTAACTATAGCTGTAATATGATGCGATACTACTATGCATGGTTTGTGTACGTTCTTAATGTTGCAGTGCGAGGAAGTAAATGGTAATGGCTATAAAATACAAAAATCCTAGTGCCAATGTTAACGACTTCCCATCTGCTGCTTTAATTAATGACCGGGATCTGATAAGATAAGGAATCCGTTCCGTTTTCTCCACGTATATACCTTAGTTTTAGTAAACCGAAAACTCTGTTCCCCGCTACCTTCTCGTTCCTCATAGACGAGGTCGACTGTATTTAGAGATGACAGTTCTCTAATAAGATAAGGAGGCCGTTCCGCTTTTGCCACCGAGAGTACGCACCGTTACAAATGTTCAATTACATAAGGCAGTTGATCAGTTAAAATAAATTGTTTACATCAATACATATTGTAAGGCTACATTACTTTTGATTGATTTAAGCTAGGCTAGGTACGAATTACAAAAGATACCGTCACATTTCCACAAAAACCTTGGATATTATTTCCGGCATTAATTGAAATTGAGCTAGTCTTCAGGAGCTAA
>JAQFZY010001516.1:0-15209 GCA_034696285.1 Hypogastrura burkilli | reverse complement strand
TACTTTTCTAACGCAACGAGCAATTAAGTATGTAGTTCGTATGTATGTACAATAAAGATATACAATACGGTAAAATAGGTCAACGTTTCTGGATGCAACGCAGAGGGACCTGACCCAACTAACTCTGGAATGCGTACCCATAAAAAGTTTAGACGTAAATCAGTAATTAATGTAAGTATGAAGTTCATATGTACGTATTACATTATTCTTTTTATACAATAATAGTGTCTACTACTACACTATGTAATATTCTATAGCTATAACTTACGCATTGTACTACTGTACTATACGAATTATTACTATAATGGATTTCAGGATCACGACCAACTAGTGATTGACGAGCTCAATGGATCGTTTGAATACAGCGTAGATGAGGCCCAAGGTTACGGAAACAAAAGTTTGGAGCAAACGTGTTCACCTAAGCGCAACAATAAACGTTCTAAGAAAAGGAAAAGGAGCGGGCCCTTTACCTGCGTAAGTCCAAGAATTAAATACGATTGTTATAATTAGCGTGTATGATTTTGTCAAAATTGATGTACAAAGCTTGCTACTAAATACAGTTGTCATTAATCATAGGACGCAGACAGCAAAATAATCAATGAACTGGATGGAACTCAGGAGGAAGAACGTGATGACTGTGATGGATCTGGTACCGATAATGGAGGGGCATCGCCATCCAGTTCTACAGGAAAACGTGGCGAAAAGCCTAGAAAGGAGCTGAATAGAGTGAGTCTCTCTGTCAGTCCCATTTTTCAACTATTCTACTAGTTAATCAGAACACAAACAAACAAAATACGTCATAATTATTATTGTTACCAAATACTAATCATTGTTTCTTGTTTTAAATATTGAAAAATAAAATTTTACTGTACAAATATGCTGAAACGATCATCTTTCGGACAAATTGTCATTTCATCCCTATGTACTATAGGAAAAGTATCGGAACATAAGTGCAATGCATCTACAAGAGTCCCATAGGAATTCATGTACTTTTCCGACAGGATACCATAAGCGCATATCGGAAATTGTTATCGGATATCCAATCTTAGTCAGAAGCTTTTTTCCGACAGATTCTGTCCGAAAGGTGCATATAGTTTCGTTTTGCTCGGGCCAGGCCCGCCCTAAGCCCCGCCTCCGGCTCCCCTCTGACCTCTGCGCCTGCCTGAGTGCCCTCTTCCTGTCCCACTGGCGCCTCCTGGCCTCGTCGAGCCTGACCATGATCTCTGGGGCCGGCTGCCTCATCTTCTTCCCCACGCACCTGGAGGCCGTCACGGAGGGGGCCGGGAGTGACGGGTACTCGGCCTGTCTGGCCGCAGTGAGCCTGTCTACGGGGCTCCTGCTGGTGACGGCCTGTGGCCTCAAGGCCGGCCGCCCGAGGTCACGGAACCCCATTCTGAGCCCAGTCGTGTCATGGACGAATATTGGGAAGATCGGGTTCTCGGTGGGCCTGAGTCTCCTCACCTTGTTCTCCTCCTGGGAGAATCATAAGGTCCTCTGCAATCTCCAGGACCCGCTGCTGGGGCTCATGTTCATTTTTGCAGTGGTCACGCATGCTGTGAGTCGCTGGAGGAGTAAGTCATTAAAGCTCATTAATTAACAGCGCACTGAATGTATGGGGAAATGGCCCTCAGCTGGACGTTGCTTAAAGCTGGCACGCTTATAGATCTTGACTTTGTGAACAATGTTTAAATGACCGTAGAAACCGTAGGTAACCTCCTTGACCCTCTACGGGTCAGTCAAAGGCTACATGGGAAATAGATGGTCACATGGATTGACTGAATCCTGGTATTCTTACATATATTGACCTCCGGAACAATGTTTAAATGAACCCAAAAGCTGTATGACTACGGCTTTTCGTGTTATTTAAGTATTGTTCAGGATCTCGGGATTTGTAAAAGGATACCAAGTTTCAGCCAAGTCCATATGTGGTTACCAGCTTTTTCCAATCTGACCTTTGAGTAACCCGTAGAGGGTCAAAGAAGCGACCTACGGCATTGAGGGCCAATTAAAGCTCAGGAGGTCCAGATCTATAAGTATGTCAATTCTTAGCCAAATCCATCTGAGGACCATTTCCCCATACATTCAGTGCCAGATCCTTTCATTTCAGAAATAAAAAAGTTCTAAATTCGCAGAAACCGAACCTGATTTATTTGGCTCATATTTGCTCTTAATGGATTATTGCGAACATTTCCCTTACAATGACTCCTTTTTTGTGATCGGAATCATAAGCATCACATTTTACTTTGACTTGTAGCTCTTGGCTACCGCCGTTCCTTTGGGCTCCTGACCGTGAGTGCCGGGGTCTTCGTGAGCGTTGACTACACGCTGGTTGACCATCACCGGTGCCGGGGTCATTACTATGCCACGCCGCCCAAGGATCCTTGGACCTTCGAAGTTCACCTGGTCTGGACCCTGGCCTTCGTCGTGTCCATTTGGCTATGGACCGTGGCCATGTTCTGCATGGAGTCGGCATTCCCTCTCCCACAGGTAGCGAGCTATACATAAGGACTCCTTGGAAGTACCTAAAAATATCAACTTCTCCATTATCAGAAGGCGTTCACCTTTTCTCTTGCGTGTTTACTTGTCTTGCTCCAACAATTAAGCTACACAATGCTCATATTGTGCATTGTATAGATTGTTGGTTGACAGGATTTTGTAGACCTTAAATCCGGTTTTAAATATTCTAAATTCAGATTAAAAAGAAATGAACATATTATGTCCTTACTAGGTTTAGTTACTGTGGGTGTCTCATTGTATTTATTTGTATGAATCCGCGGAAATTAATAATTTTGAACGTATTAAAGTGCTGCAAAAAACATAGACTTCCGTCCATATGCAGACAATATACAAATGAGCAAATACAGATCCTGGACACACGTTGTTTAGCCTGTTTATACGAGATTCATACTCGACCGGAGTCATCAATTGATTGGCATCTATATTGGCTCATTTCCATTTTTGTGGCTAAAATCTACACGTTTTCGCCAACATTAAATATAATCCTTTTTTCTACAATTTCAGAGCCGACCGAAGAAGGTCCACCGTGAGGAGTACAACGCGGTTCGTATGAAGGTCATGCGGGTGACGGGGTCCGAGTCCACGGTCCTGGAAGAGCCTGACCTGTTCCAGGGCCGGAGGTCAACCTCGGCCACCATCCGACGCCTCAGAGAGGCCTATGCCCCTGTGACCTACCTAAGGGTCTTCAACGGGGTCCTCTGGTTCCATCTGGCCACGCTCCTCATCACGGCCAGCCTCTTCTGGACTGAATTCATTCCGGGATTCGGAAGGGTAAGGCTTGGATCTAAAAAATGCGGAAATGAGACATTTTTGGGGTTAAAAGTTATACTTTTTAGTGCTAAAATCTATACTTTTTTGGGAAAAAGTGACACTTTTTCGGCAGCATTAAATACGAGCCTTTTTTTGTATTTCTTTTAAAGGGCGTGACGCTGGAAGTCCTGCCTGCCGTCCTCGCAGCCGGATTCCGGGCCACCGTGACCGGGCCCGGCTCCTGGTGCCTGATCGTGTCAGGGTTCATATTCTCCCAGTCCTTTGCCTACTTGCTCCTCCTCCTCCAGAGCCCGATCATTAGCCTGGCCGTGGCCTGCCTGGGCTTCCCCATTGTGGGGATCTGGTGGTCCGTCTTCCAGTTCCAGTACAATCTTCTAGTTTGGATGCCGATCCTGAGCGGGGAGCTTGTTTGCGCCTTTCTGGGATTCCCGCTGATTCTGGGCGGGGCGATATATCTCTTCAAGCTGGACGTGCTGAGGATTGATCACAGGGCAAGGGACGGCGGAGTAGTGAGCAGCGTTACTGTGTGACCTTATGAATTAGGATGGTATTTAATGCTACCGAAAAAATATAGATTCGAGCCCAAAACAAGTTGATAATCAAACAATATGCCTACAAATCTTTTTGGCATTTAATATGAATCCGATATTAACAGATTAAAATGTGTCCAGTATGTACAGATTTGTTTTACATTTTGCGTTGGGCTAAAGTATATATTTTTGGGCAGAACTAATTATAAGACTATACACTTGTACTTGCTTATGAATCTCAAACCAGGTTACTCAGACTCCGCGTTCTCTTGTTAACTAGTAGTATTGCATTAATTTAAAAAAAATGCTTAACAGCAGGAACTGGCTCTGGCTACGGCCATAAGGCACCCTGCCTGATTTTGTATAGGTTAGGCATAACGCCGCATAGTAATATGCAAATTCGTAATTTTCATAATTGGTACAAAATTTTCTCAGTTGATTGGCCGGTATATCTCCATGTTGAGCATTAGATTTCGTATTTTTTGTTAGTTTGGCGAAAACCTGGCTACCCAATTTTGATTCAGCAAAATAAATTTCTAAATAAACTTAATGTAGCCAATTTGTTTTCTATTTACTACAGTATTAGCACTAAAACTATGTACTAAAAGGAGACCGCACTGAATGTATGGAGTGATAACTCTCCGTTAAAAAAAATTATCTTCTTTTGAAAATCCAGAGATTAAATTGTGATGAACAAGGTTTAAATGAACCTAAAAGTGGTATCTTAACCCTGTGTACCTTTACCAGATACCATAGGTATTAAATACACTAAGGCATGGATTTTATTCTGTAGCTATTTTCTAAATATGTTAAATAGTATATACTCAAACTCCGAATTCTGAAATAAACCCCTGCGAATAATAGGAAGTCGTTCCCATGACAACACGACAACCCACTCCAGTTCAGCTCTTTGTTATTTCACGGGCTTCTGTCTTTAGACCCCATTGTTGACAAGGATTTAAACAAAATTTCTAGAAATACTGAACCGTGGTCCTAACCGAAGATTTAAGTTGAGTGCTCTCAGAGGCACCAACTAGTTGTTGTTCCTTAAGCTTGGGCATGTCCAACGAAGAGGGGGTCAAGACCCCGCCGGAGGCGGGGCGGGGCGGCCCAAGCAAGAAGTCGTCAAGGGTCACGCCGACGGACGGCTCTGAGCCCGCTGCACCGGGAGCCCCAGGGGCTCGGAAGCGGAAGCTCCGCTGCAACTGGAACCCAAGCATTTGGTTCGAGCTCCCCAACGTCATCAAGTTCATTGCGTATATTGGGCTCCTGGTAAGCCTAAACCTTATGGATTGCATTTAATGCAGCCCAAAAAATATAAACTATGGCCCGTATAAAAATTTATATTCCATATCTATATTTGCTCATTTGCATATTTAGCGTTTGGGCTAAAATATGTATTTTTTCGGTAACAATAATATTTCGTCATTCCGGATGCTGGCAATTTGTATCTTGCCAGGTTGACAGCGTCTACATTTTCTTTTGGATTTGGTCAATTTCCCGGAAGCGGGACGCGATTGCAGTGTTGGACTCGGACTCAATTGAAGGTAAGGCTGAAGCGCTGGAACAACTTCATTGCCGACAATAGTAGAATGCAACGCTTTTTGGCTAATTTGAATTGTGTGTCCTGCAGTCCGCATGCTCGTCATCCACATGTTCTGCCTCATCTCGAATGCTCTTCTCTTCGTGAGCGTAGTGCTGGTAAGCCGGAATTTTATTTATTGCTGACCAAAAAGTCAGAAAAAGGATTCAAGAAGTTTCTGGGAGAAAATAAATTATGGAATTAAGCAAATCAAGGATGTTATACAAGTAATACAGACTCAGGACGGGTATGGAAGTTAAATCTGTTATATGAATCATAGTTGCGCGTTTTGGACTACGGTAACATGTTTAGAAATTCTAGTAGAAATGTCATGCCTTACTGCCTTCTTTCATTTTCCATGCCGTCGTGCGTTACCTTAAAAGCCCGCCTTATTACCTTAATATGGCAGTGAGGCAAGGAAGGCAAGGAAATGAAAGCAAGGCGGTAGGGCATTAAGGAAAAAGAAAATGAAAGGCAGGTGGTAAGGCAGGAAGGCAAGAAATCCAAAGGAACACAGTAAGGTAAAAAAATATCCGAAGGCAGTCGGTCAGGAATGCAAGAATTCCAAAGGAATGCAGTCAGGCATGAAGGCAAGAAATTCAAAGAAAGGCGTTTAGCAGGAAGGCAAGAAATCCAAAGGAAGGCAGTCAGGCAGGAAGGCAAATCCAAAGGAATGCAGTCAGGCAGGAAGGCAAGAAACCCAAAGTAAAGCAGTCAAACAGGAAGGCAAGAAATCCAAAAGGAAGATAGTCAGGCAGGAAAGCAAGCAATCCCAAGGAAGGCAGTCAGGCAGGAAGGTAAGAAATCTCAAGGAAGGCAGGCAGGAAGAAAGCCAAGAAATCCCAAGGAAATGAGCCAGACAGGAAGGCAAGAAATCCAAAGGAATGCAGGAAGGTAAGCCCACTGAAATCCAAAGGAATCCGGTGTAAACGAGCACTAAATTGGCTCAACATCTATACTCCCTTTATTTGCACATTTTCTCCTGGGCCAAAGTCTAAATATTTTGGCAGAGCACTAATATCCATTAATTCCGTTCAGGTGAGCCACATCCTCTGCTACGTCTGGCTCTTCTTCCGCATGATTTGGTTTTACCTGGCAGCTGCGGTCTGGATCTCGGCCCTCAACGTGGTCCAGATGCAGATGCACCAGGAATGGCGGCGCGGGAAGGCGGCCGGTGACCTCGTTTTCCGGGAAATGGGGATCCTTGACCCGGCCCGTGCTCTCATCCGCTGGCAGATCGTCTTCTACTCCTACATGCCGATCCTGCTCCTATATGCCTGGGGCAGTGTGACCGTCGGGGTCTTTGCCTGCAACCTCCTCGAGGACTTCCGGCGCCGGTCCACAATGCGACCCTCCATTGGGATGACCCAAATGTCACAGGACGCCATGCGACGGTTCTCACGGTTCTCGGGCGGCTCTCAGGTCCAAACTGTGTAAAAATCCGATATCCCTGAGAAAGTCTATAAATGTCATACTAAATTTTGTCAATAATTCTCAATGGTACCAGTACTGCAATATAATCCAGATTAGCTTTATTGAGGCTTTGTGACGATATGCGAGTACCTCAGGAATGTATATGCTTGTCTTGTACGTTTAGCGGGCCTACTTCCGATCAATCAAGAAAAAATTCAGCATTAGTAAATAAATACATATAATTGTTAAAGACATACTTTGCACGGAATTACGTATTGCGCCTCGCTCTGTATGACTGATTTAATAGGCGCCTTTTCAGTAGGTACCTGCTAATTCAATATCATTATTTGTACAATACAGAGACAACATATTGTAAATAGTACATACAATTAGTTCAAACCATGGATGAGTTTATTATTTCAAAGTATGAAGCGTAACGGCACTGGACACGGGATAACACAAAGGACAATAGGGTACCTAATGTAAATATCAATATATTTTAGCACGAATATTTCATAGAGAGCTACCTACGCGTGCTCTACCTACGTATGAGATGAGCTATCCAGTACAGCCTGAGTAGGAAGTCATATCATAATACTCTAAATTGACCCTTGTAATTAACAGTCTTATACAGTGTGGACTAAATGTAGTGACCTTTTTCGGGAAAGCGCGACAGAGAAGACGACACGGAACTTTCTCCAATGCTATGGACCTTACCCCATACCCAATCAGTAATCCCATGTACTGCTAGCGACGACAAGGTTGCAACTTAATTGTACATTCCCGGCCACTTTCTCAGGGCGGGTCTAAGTTAATTATTAATTAAAACAACTTGCGACAAGTTTGGAGTGAAATTCAGATATTATCCGCACTAACATATAACTAATCATATCAATGTCAATGAGTTTGTACTTATCGTAATAATATTCGTCGAGAATGAGGTGGTCGTGATTGGTGGTATTTGGAGTAATATTCCAATTAATAGTAAACTGGTTCCAGGAGTTTGTGTACCTGCCAGTCCTTGTCCAGGAGCGGACGCAGCTTCGTGAAAGGCTCGAAAGTCCCAGCCAAATAGTCCAAATTTCCAATCATGATCAACTTGAGTTTAGCTCGTGTGATGGCTACGTTAAGCCTTCGGAGGTCTTGTAGGATCCCTCCCTGTAAGTTAAAAAGTATAGCATTCGGATTCCCATGTTCCCTGTATATAGTTAATGGAAAGTAAGGGCTCGTTACAGGCCTAGATATTTAAGCACTGAAGCCGCACCTTTGTTTCCTGGAACTCATCACCATTGTCTTTTTCACGACTTTTTGTGAAAGTACAGACGATAACTGTCTTATCCCGGCCCTGGTACTGATCCACCGTGTTCACTTCGACCTTCTGATAGGCTGAGCCCAATAGGTTCAGCTTCCGACGCACATTGTCCACTTGGGCCCGGTATGGAGCGATAACGCCAATATCTTCAGGGTCCACACCCACCTGCAAAGCATACGGAAAATATCCCTATTAGTTGGGCTATCTATACTTACTAAACAAGCTGGGTGTACTTTATGTATGCCCGTCCGTCAGTAGGCAGCATAACTCTAAGACGGTTTAGAAACAAGAGAGAAGTTTTTACTAATCGTCAGCTTAAGTTATGACCATGTGCCTTCTAGGAGATGGTTGACCTCTAAGGTAGGTCACGTAAGGGGTCAACAACAAATCTGAACCAAAATGTATCAAGTGAGGTCTATTGAGAGGTTTGGTCACAGGATTTACAGTGATCACATTGATTTTGACCTATGACCTTTGGAGTAGGAAGTAGAGGTCAGCAAAGTGAGTAAAGTCTATGGAAAGCTTATATCAAACAGAGCAGGGTAGTGACCTTGGTTCTGACCAATTACCTCACTAACTAGAGAGCAGTAGAGGTCAAACTTGAGTGACGACACCATAGTGAGCTTGAGTCACGCATACTACACTAGTACCGTTGATTCTGACCTATGACCGCCGTAGCGGTCAAGAAAGATCAATCTGGCCTAAAACACGTAGATTAAATGGTGGCCTACACAA
This sequence comes from Hypogastrura burkilli, assembly GCA_034696285.1. Lineage (NCBI taxonomy): Eukaryota > Metazoa > Arthropoda > Collembola > Poduromorpha > Hypogastruridae > Hypogastrura > Hypogastrura burkilli. Next base: position 6,349 of record JAQFZY010001516.1, on the reverse strand, counting down.
AAGTAATTCAAAATCAAGATTAGGGTGTGCTTATTTATGTCCATCTTAATATGGTTTATTCTGTTACCTCAATGTACATCTGAATGATCTCATGAACAAGGTTCGCCTCCTCCTCGTTCTTTAACGACTCTCCCTGCCGCTCTTCAAAGGCCTCAATCCCCGACGTGTTCAGCCAGAAAACTGATCGACTCAATCGTCGGCTCAGAAGGGACGACATCCATTTAAGCCTATCTCCACTCTGGATCCGTTCCAAATAGTTGGAGGCAGCTGACGAGGGAAGTTCCAAGACTCTGACCTTCTGCTCCTCTGAGCACGTCATTAGGCCCTGATACACGAGACGATTGGCGAGATCCATGATTGCTCCGTTCATCCGATACTGTTCCTTTAATTTGTAGGTGTTCTTCCCAGAGGTGAGCATGTTGTAGATACTATCATCTTGACCCACGAGCCTGTCAAAACATTTGTCCATAAAAATCTGGTTGAGTATCTTAGAATCTTAGGATATACGTCGAGTTGTAAATGAATTACTCGGCAACTTCCGGTCGCATCACAGACGGCAGTTGAAAGGGATCCCCAAAAACCACAAATTTGTCAGCCAGGCAGAGGGCACCAAAGCAAGAGGCAGGAAGGGCCTGGGAACCCTCATCGATGATCACATAGTCAAATCGTCGGCGTCGAAAGAGCTCATGTTTCAGGCTCAACAATGTCGTGGCAACCACTTTCTGTAAAGGATTGGAAACTAGAAAGGGTCTTCTACCTTCTTGGAAAATACTAACTCTGGATGATCTTTGGGAAGCTTACTCGCTCACTGAAGACTTCCGTCAGCTCATCCACGTCCGCACAAATCCCTTCAAAATTGGAAACCGTGTTACTCTTGATTTGGCTACAATCAAGCTTAGGCTCTCCAACCCGCAAGAAGTCTAGGCCACATTCACTGAGTTTGGTCAATATGTTGTCCACGGCCGTGCCGGTGTGGGCCGAGACGAGGACAGAGTTCCCCATCCGAACCAGAAGCTCAATTAGGCCGGCAACCGTTCGAGTCTTTCCTGGAATCAAATCGGTTTTAGACAGTCCAAAATATTTAGGTTTGGTAGAGGCTAGTGCCTGAATTTTGTACCTGTTCCCGGCATTCCCTGAACCAAAATGTACGAGTTAGTCTGGACGGCCCGTACAATGGCGAGTTGTTGTTTCTTATTAAATCTTTCCAGGATCCCGTGCTTAAGAATGAGATCCCTTGGGAAGAGCATGTCGAGTATGGGTGAAGTTCTGTGAATTAGATTCCCAATTACTCTGTGTATCCTTGGCATGATTAATGTTAGAGCCTCTTTACATTTTCAGGAGGTAGCGTCGGAGTCGGGTAGGACCGGGACTATTTCCCATTAAGGTCTGGAGATAACCATACTGGGCCATGATTGGGGAGGTTCCACAGACCTTGTCCACAGTGAACCTAGTAGAGTTGATCCCATCCGGAAGGGTCTCAGTGATTGGTCTATAGTGAGTAAAATCATATTTTTAGAGAATCCCCTGCCTACCTTACCCCTGCCCAAACTAATCACTAAAGAAAACTGGATTCTTGAACCTGTCAATTCGAAGGGTAATTCTTAAGGGGTCATGACCAATTTCCAACACGGTGGCATATGTGATGCAGAGCTCATCGTGAGTTCCTAGGATCACAAAGTCCTTAGCCTTGAAGTCCAGGTTCTGGGCGGGGACAGTGTAAGGGACGTCCTGGTTCTCTCTTCTAAACTGAACAATGAGCCCATCAGTCACAGGCAAGTGATCAGTGCTCACGTGTTTGAGGTAGCCCAAGCACTTCCCAGACTTCTCCCTGGAATGAATGTCATCATTATACTTCCATTGCTGAGTAGTAGAACGAAGAATAATAGCGACTTATTAAGTGCACCGCATGCTGTACTTTTTGCGAATGTCCAGTCCCTCCGTCCGTCCGCAACATAACTCCTAGTCGGCTTGGAATTAGGAGTGGATTTTTTACTATTCGTCATCTAATGTTATGACTATGTGCCCGCTAGCAGGTGTTTGACCTTCTTGACCATTAAGTGGGTCACATAAGGGGTCAACACTAATTTGAACAAAAAGGCATCAAGTGAGGTATCTATCGACAGGTATGGCCAGTTATTAGTGGTGGCCTTGGCTCTGACCTACGACCTTGATAGTAGCCTCAAGAGGTCAACAAAGGTCAAAGTTTAGTAATTTATATATTGAAAGCTTATATAACACAGAATACGGTAGTGACCTTGATTTTGACATATGACCTCCCTAAATAGTAGAGGCCAACAAAGGTTAAAATAAAGTAATGTGTCTATTCACAGCTAATATCACACATAATACGGTAGCAACGTTGGTTCTGACCTATGACCTCCGTAAAGGTCGGCAGAGGACAACAAAGGTCAAACTTGACTAAAATGTCAGTCTTCGCGAGTCACGTAATTTAAATAATGGCCTTCACAAGTCTATAGAAATCAACATTACGGTGCACTTATTTATGCCCATCCTAAAATGGATCTTAAAATTATTCGGATTACCTTTTATCTATAGAGGTGGTCCATAAATTCCGAACATTGTAGCTGCTCTCCACAAATTGAGTCTCAAGAGTTATGACCTTAAACCACTTCAGGAAAAAGCTTAGTTCTAACCTACTCAAATACTTCCTCGAGTATTTAACTAGTGCAGTCTCCGTAGTAGTTCTTGATCTAACTTCAGGAGATGTCCTACAAAAAAGTTAGCCTTTAACATGTTGCTCCCTTTCCAAGAACAATAAACATCGGCGGAGTTACCTGGTAATGGCAGAACAGACATCCCTATATTCGCACTTCTCACATACGTTGTAGCCAACATTAATGTCGGGCAGGAACCCAAGCTTACCATCCCGAATAGTCTGACTAATGACTAGTCGGTTCCGCTTAATCATTAGGGGTCGAAGTATATTTCTTGCTACTTTATGCTTCTGGAAGTTATCCTCCCTAAAGGAAATAAAATTAGTAAATGTAATTCGTTCCCATCCGCTAAGATACATTTTATGGTAATTACCGAATGTAGAGGAGCATGACGCTGTCTACGGTCTTATAACGTCGACTCATGAGCAAGGAGTATAACTGGACTTGGCCGATGTGACTAAGGAACTTATCGTTTGCTGCCCGCCGCTTGATATCCCCTGTCTTGTACTCGAGGGGTCCAACCTAAAGAGGTCAACGAATAAGGCCGCTAAGTATCAGGCAGTTGAGGTCTTCCAATAATGTTTAACCTACTCTTGACGTCCCGTCCTCTGCTTGATAGCGGGCAGTAGCATCAATTTTCCCTTTGAGCCCGAAAGCTGGGTTCCAGAAATTATCTTCAATATCAATGACTTCATAAGCATTTTTCTGAGACTGTAAGACTTTCATGACGTAAGGGATGAGGCCGCTTCCAAGGACTCTGAGATCCTTGTTGGACAGCTCCAGCCCGTATGCCTTGACCATGATTGGAGGGGATTTTAATATCTGGTTCAGAGAAAGCTTGAGTTCCACCAGGCTGGTAGTCTTCTCTTTCATTGCCTAATAACGGAATCAAATAGGGGAATTAGTTGAGTCCGAATTTCCATTCAAACTTGGTACAAGTTATTCTAATTAATACAAATTAATAATTCAAATAGTCCCGCCCTAGTAAAGTGAATGAGAAAGTATATTCAAGTTGCAGTCATGTCGTATGTCGTACTTAGCAGTGCATAGAATTAGCTGGGCGGGCATGGGTCCATACAAACAGCATTGGAGAAAGTTCCGTCCTATCAACTTGTCCCAGTTTTTAAAACAGCCTTTTCAGGGAAAGGCGGCGTATGTATGTATAATATTGTCTTACGCGGCCAATCAGCTCATGAGCAATGACTCCTCGAAGTGCATCCACACTGTCAAATGGAAGGCGGATTCTTTCGGACAGAACGGCCTTTCGCTCACAGAAGAAAGTTCCCATTATGGACGTGACCGAGATGAGAATATCCGGGCAGAGAATCAGGAAGCCGCTCGTGTAGTCGATAATAAAGCTATTGGTAGTTGAATCAAATCTCGGCTCCACCAAATTAATTTCTTCGCCAACTAAAATACCGGCCTCATCCGCCCTAAATTACAATTACAGAAAAGGGTCAATAGTTACCAAGTAAATATTAGTCACCAACAGGGAAACCTACCATTCTCCTCTCAGAAACAGCGTGGAAAGACTCGAGTCCCGAACAGACTTTATGGCATAGGCCAAGGAGTGTCTGGATTTGCTCCAACCTAGTTTCTCGTGAACAAGGAATCTGTGCTGAGCCTCATAGAAGTACTCCTTCGTCCCACGTACGTCGGGTAATCCTAATTGTGGTAGAGCCAGGGTCTCCTCTCTCGTGGGGCCTAGATACGGATCATTTCCAAAATCTTCCTCCTCAGCTTCATCAGGTCCCGATGGGGAGCCTTCAGAATCCGGCAAGAATATTGTAATGGCGTCTGCCTCCTGCGTATATTCCAGCCAGCGCTTGACCTCTGAGCCGTCCGATTGCTCAGAAAGAGTTATGTGGGGGACCTTAAGGGAGCCAAGCAAATATATTCTGTGTTACGAGGAAGTTGTATAGACGACCTGTTCAAGTTTTCATGAATAATCTTAGATTTTAGACATAGTATCTCCGTGGGACTTTTTTCCGCTCCGAAAAAAGTAATTATTCGGATACCCGGATCTTTTCTATTGGTAGTTACAAGAACGGAATCTTTATATTGGTTCCACCTGGATTGGTTCCTCGCCAATGACCCGAACAGTTAGTAAGGAGGATTCAGCCTGTTTATCCTCTTCGTCCTCGTTGATGGACCATTCCCCCCAATTAATCTGTGAAATCCCATTCAGTTCTTCATTCAACAGCTCATCAATCCCCTTGCCACTTTCATTCGGTGTCTGAGTGCCAAAACTTGTATTTTCAATGTGGGTCACCGCCTAGAAAAAAAACCAGGTCAGGTCACGGTCACAGTCACACGCACAGAAACAAAAGTACCTACGAATTGTGATGCTAGGCGTTCCAGGTTAGATATAGATTCTTGATCGAGTTAGCTGATATTACATACTCCATGTCATATTTGTCCTTACCAATTTAGCTTCCGGTTCCGGCAGCTCGTTGTCAGGATCCTGAGTCACTTCTAGGTCCAGTACGTCTTTGCATAGATCTTGGGCCATTTCCACTTCCGGTACGACTCTTCCTCTGAAAAAATCCTGGGTCAGTTCAGCTTCCGGTCCCACCACGTCCTTTGACCCTGTGGTCGGTTTATCCCTGACTTTTGCCTTCTTTCGTGGCGGAGACGTGGACTCCCCAGGGACCATTCTTGAACCTCGATTAAGCTCTAACAAGGTGCAGAAGCTCAGCAGTTGGCTCCAATCCACCAACTGATGACTGATAAAGAGGCGCGAACTTTCTTCCGAGACTTTCTAGAACCGAATGAGTGGGACAATGGAAGTGTCAAGGGTCAAGTAACAAGGGTCAAGCGGCAAGGATTGTTTTCTCTCACTTACGGCACGGGAAGTTTGGTCTCAACAAACTCTACCAACCTAACTACTGACTTACAAGTCTGTGAATTTTGAGGTCTAGTCCCGGGAAGGGATTTGCTCCATAAAACTGACCAAGCGTGACATAATTATCAACTAAATACTAGAATAGATGAGATACATATGGTAAACCTATTTTCACATTGTACAACTAAAGTGAGTCCCAATTCCGGGATGGGAGTATACGTTGGGTCCGTGCGTTGGTAGAGTTTAGTCGTACAAAGGAAAATGTGCCTGCCCTTCCCTCCGTTTGTTAAACTAGGCGCAGGAGGATCACAATATGACAAGCTCGGGTTAATAAGGGGCTAACTAAGAGCGTCGGCCAAGGGCACGGCGGTAACCTTGGCTTAAAATTAAAACTAATGTAAGTAGTAGGTCAAAATTAAGTAAATTAGATTAATCATAATATGTCAACTAATTAGCTAATTAGGTTCATAATTTTGTAGGCTCTGTAAATACTGCCAGCCTCCAAGCAGCATAAATCTTAGGTTGTATATTTATGATACGGAATAAATATATTTTGACCGGGCTTGATGCATCTAGACCACATAGATACATCCAAATTGTAACAACATGTTAAATGTCGGTCAGTCTTTTTGTCAATAATGCTTTAATTGTCCCAGTAAATAAATATAATTATAGTTACATGCAAACATTTCCTCGTACTACGTTGGCGCCTTTGTAGGAGCTACCTGCTAATTAATTAGCCGTTATTTTAAGAGCTACCTGCTAATTAATTAGCCGTTATTTTAAGAGCTACCTGCTAATTAATTAGCCGTTATTTTAAGAGCTACCT
>JAQFZY010001515.1:0-15212 GCA_034696285.1 Hypogastrura burkilli | reverse complement strand
GCTGCAGACTAGTTAACTAACAGACGAGTCGAGTAATAAAGTTAAGTATGTGTGCTTAATGAACAACTCCGTAGAATTAGTGATATATTTAAATATATTAGATCATGATTGTATATTTATGATACGTTTTTTGTTTAAAAAAAAAAGGCCAGTAATTAGCGGGCTGCCCGCGGGCGGGCCGGACGGCCCGTCGAGGCTCGTTTACGAACACGGGCAGGGCGGGTCAGATTTTTATTTTCATGGGGCGGGTACGGGCAGCCCGTTTTTCGCCTTTGGCCGGGCGGGGCGGCACGGGCCGAGCTATCTGACGGGCCACAATACTCCAGTCCACAGTCCATGGGGACCTGATAAAGTCCTGGCACCTAATTAGGTCCACCGGGGACGTTTGCGATTTGGTCGTGCTGGATTTTAAGCCGCAATTGCTAAAAGTTCCTAACGATGTATTAGAAAATCTACTAAAAAGTATCCGTAAATAATTTAATTTGATGAATCTGGAAAATTCGAAAGTTTTTTAAACATTGTTATTTATTTATTTTATTTTATTTTTTTTATTGAAACTAAAAGCCACCCTTGGGCGTCTGCCCATGGGGCCCTTAACCTATGTACATTTTGTTTAAATTTCGTATTTAGTGTTGAGTAGGTTGAGTGTTACAATTGTATTTCTCGTTTTCAGTTAGTAGAATTTGAATGTCTAGTTTCTTAGCATCTTAATACGCAATCTGTATTGTTAGTCCTGACAGCATAAATAAGAATTAATTATGCATAGATTTTTTTTTAAACACTAAAAAAAAAAAAATGTTATTATGGTATGATTAGGGTTCAACTGTCACTTTTTATAGTGCTAAAAGTATTATATTGTCAAGTTTACTAATATGGGGGACCCTTAGAGTATTAAGACCAGTAGACTCGCTTAGGCTCGGCTCTGACATAACATAGCGTCTAGCATAACAGATCGTAAGTACTTTGTTTCTGTGACATGGCTTGCTAACGTCAAACTATTTGTAGAGTTAAGTAATAAATTTATTTACTAAAGAAATATTTGTACTAATTAGTTCCAAACGTAGAGATAAGCGCGCTAAGCGGCAGAGCCGCGTGCGCAAGTAAGAAACGAGCCGAAGGCGAGATCGTTACTTGTTATGTAATATTTATATACCATGAACTGTTATTAATTATAATAATTTTTTTTTTTCATTTTTAATTCATGAATACCTTACATTATTCCTGTACGTATAGCAATAATTAAATGGACATAAACACGATTTATCGTGAAATAATAAAATATTATAAATGGGAAGAGCGGGGACAGGCGGGGAGTTTAAGTGAGGCCGACAGCCTTTCTTGAGCCAATATTGAAATAGGATCCAAGCTCCAATCCAATGCCATAGTGCATTAACTCCTGCGCCGTAGAATATTAGAGGCGGGACGAATCTATTTGAATTCGCTTTGAAGATTTATACTCTTCTATCAGGTTTGGGTTTGGGTCAGACTCAAATCCCCCAAGATCACCCGACACCAACCTTTAAAACCGGGCAATCTGTTCGGTGAAATTAACATTTGCGAGGTGTGACAGTGCCAAGACCTGGACCTGGACCACGTAGAGCTGTGCTTGGGTGATATGTCAAGTCAAAGTGATTTAATAATGCTTATCCTGGTTGTTGTTACGGCCCATGGAGGAATTAAAAGTGTCAACAAATTCTTTCAGGATTTCTCAAAAATGTAACAAAAGTAAAAGAAATTCGTTGCTAGGGGTCATGTTTTGACCCCTAAGTCCTGACCCCTTGACCATAAAAATCTGTACAACGAACTTGATCACCGGACTGGGCATAACTTTTTGCTGACGGGATTTGGTGGGTCTGGGTTGAGGAATGCGCCCGGGATCCGGCGGCAAGTCCAAACATTGATATAATTTTACAATAGTTAGACAAATACGAGAAAGCACGTGCAGTCATCTTCGTAGGTACTACCCATATATTTCTTTTTCGTATTAAATTCTGTAAGTAAATAGTTATCATTTCGAGGGTGTTTCCCATGGAAACTTTCCACGATCTGTTGTAAGAAATTAGACGTAAGTAGTATATTACATGGACTAACGAATTACGCGTACTACATACTACATAATATGTAGTAATGGTCTTGAGGACGAGGACAGAGGACGGCTGGAGGCTGCACTGGGCCGCCTCAAAGCAGAAAGTATGGAACATGAAACGAATAGAGGTAGGCACAATAGGCGCTACTAAAGTATGTAGTTGTAGTTGGAGTAGCATAGCCTTCATTCGGCGTATTTCGAATTGAGCATTTAATTTCAATCCAATCGAATTCTCTTGTTACTCACCGCTGAAAGTATAATGAAAGTAGAAAACGTGTTATGTTAAGGCATTTGGAACAGTTAGGTCTGGTCATTTTTCCTGACTTCTAAACTTACATTTGACATGACAAATCTCTGCCTTGGCCCCGATTGAAATAAGAAAGTCCAACCAAAGACTTTGCTTGCTTGATAAGGAGTCACCAGGACCTTTCACCTCAGCAAAGAGACAGTCCTTTCCGTCCCAGACCACCAAGTCCGGGAAACCACTTCGGAAGTATCGAAAGTTTGTTGCAAGCCGTTCGCAGATACCAGCAAGCATCTGAAGGCCCATACTTTTCACTAGATCCTAAAAAAAAACAATTAGGGTATATTACTTACTAGGTAAGTACATATTCGACTCGAGTTGTTTACCTATCATAAAAAGCTTAAAAACCAGGGTTAGCATGTTTTAAAACTTATTTTTTATTCAATATAAGACATTGTTTTAAAACGTGTTTTTTATTCAATAAAAAACATGTTTTAAACAATAAAAACAATTTGTTTGTTTTTTATTTAAAAAAAAACAACTTTTTTTCTATTAAATACGTTTTAAATTATAAGAAACCGCTTTTTTTTCTGTAGAGAACCCGTTTTTTCTGTAAAAACTGTTTTTTTGTTTTTTTCTTTAAAGCAACGTTCTTTTTTGTTTATAAAAAAAACATGTTTTAAACAATAAAAAGCAGTTTTTGTGCTTGCTATTAAAAAAAAATGTTTCTTATAAAAAAAAAACATGTTTTAGACAATACAACTGTTGTTTTAAAATATTTTTTTCCAACCCTGTTAAAAATAAACAACAAACCTTAGCCGAATCGGCAGAGTCAAAAACGGACCAGTTCACAATACTAATTTTCTCAAAATTCTTATCCCAATTTCTCTGAAGTACTTCAAAAGCATCGCTCAGGGACCATTTGAAACGCAAATTCAGCAACATGCTTTCGATAAGACCTTGTCGCTGGTTATAAAAGTCTTCAAAATGAATATCCAGAGGAAAAGGCTGAAACGGAGATTGGAAGACGTCTTGTATTTTGTCATCGTAGATGATGTCCCAGAAAATCAGGCCGTATAGAGCTATTGGGACCATTCCTTCTCCGTGAAGACCTATGGTGAAAACAATCTATTGTCGTAATTCGTAGCGAAATGAATGGATAACCATTTGATTACCCTTCGTATATCCCTGCTCTTTATAGTAGTTCATTGCAAACAGCTCAACGGAAGACACGCTGTTCCCAGTCACACTTGAGGATGACCCTCCCCCAATAAATACTGATTTGCCGTACGCCCGTTCACTGGCACTGAAATCGGATGGAACTATTCATTTAAAAACCGACAAAGCAATGATTTTATTAAATTACGTAGTTGACAACATACATGCACATTTTCTCGCCCTCGATAGTCCTTTCTGGAACAGAGTGTTGCAGCAAAATGGTTAGGAAATGATCTGCATTATAAGCTTCGGGATCTATATCGTTTTCATCTTCTTCGTCAGAAGTCTCTATTGGTTGGCTTTTTCTTTTTTTCCCTTTCGGACGAATGGTTGATTTTGCCTTCGTTGGTTCATCGGTCTTGAATCTTTCTAAGCGAATTGAGAGACCAAGCCTCCACGAGTCTTGCAGAAACTCGTCGTCTAGAGCGGCTTTGATAAGAGCCCGAATTTCCCGATTCGATTGCTTGAGATGTTTGGCATTAATTATTAGTCTGTCGTGCCATCGACCTAAAACCCCACATTACCATAAAAAAACTGATAATTGAATCACCAGAAATGGACTTACCGCGATAGTGAGACAAGTAATCCGACTGACTGAGCAAGAAAGCAATAGTCTCGTTTGATTTGCTGAAGTCTTTAGTCTTCTGATAGGCCTCGACACCTAACCAAACAGTACGCGTGAGCACACTGCCAGCGGTGTACGCTCGGAGAAAACTGGGAAGGGATTTATCCTGAGCCTCGATTGCTTTGTCTTTAAGAATGATTGTTCTGAGGGTGGTAAGAGCCACGTCACCAATTTTCTTAGCTTCGTCCCATAATTTGGACTCAAGCTGTCCCTGAATATCTGAATGTAGGTTCCAAGCTTCATGGAATCTGCAAAGGAAGTATGAAGTTATAATCCAGGCCACTGAATCTGAGATTAGATTAATCTGAGATTAGACTTCGCATTGTGCTTTTCAGTTAATTAAGAAACCTTGTGAGATCAAAGCGACACGGATAGATTTGTGTTGACTTGGTAATAGAGTATTCTGGGTACTCCATTCTTCCAGAGTTTGTAAGAAGCACTGTCAGGAGTTGATTAGAACCTTGGTCCTCATCGTCCCAATACTGGGGCGGGCTCCACAGAATAAAAACTCGAGAGAAAAGATTTCTTGAGTGCTCCGAAACTTTGTAGGTTGGTCCGAGCAGCTGAAGTGCACTACATGACAAAATCACTGGATCTGTTATAATTGCCGCAATAACAAACCAAGTAAGGATAACTCTCCATCACCAAATCCACCACTATCACTACACTACAAGTAATAACCTCGCCTTCGGCCCGTGTCTTGTAGCTGCGTTCGCGGGTACGCCGCTTATAGAGTGGTGCATATGCGCTTGGAACGAATTTTCACAAATATTGGTCTAGTGAATCGAGTAGGTACCTAACTTTCAACCTGGCTTGATGTTAGTAAGCCAAGTCAAATAAACTGAGTAGTGAAACATTTTCGTGCTAGACAATTAATGCTCGATTGGGACCCGGTGATGCTCTTTTCTGTTTGAATCTTTCGACTTACCTGCAATTCGTGAGTACTCAGTTTATTTATTTAACCTGTCTTACTAACATCAACCTCCAGTTTGAGAGTTACGTACTCGATTGACTACCTAAAATATTTGTACAAATTCGTTCCAAGCGTAGAGTCAACTGCGATAACCGGCGCGGCGTAGCAATCCGCCGAAGTATAAGTCCCGAGACGAAGGCAAGGTCGCTACTTGTTTATCATGATCATGAAATTATTACAAGTAACGACCTCGCCTTCGGCTCGTGTCTTATACTTGCGCACGCGGCTCGGCCGCATAGGGCGTTTGGCTCTACGCTTGAAACGAATTAGTCCAAATACCGGATTTAATATAAGCACGTACACATATGTATAACTCATTCTAGCGATACATGTAATGGAAAATGATTTGGTCATAACTTTTTGATGGACTTTTTCGGTGGGCGTACGTTGAGAAATGGAAGCTGTAGGTTGCGGATGGCGCAAAATCGGTCATATTTTTATAATAGTTAGATTATCCTAGCAATCTGATTTCGGTTACGCCACAAATACTGTCGAAAGTTCATCATAATAAACTAACTTTCCCTAAAGTGCTATACGTGTACTACTAGTTATATCTTCGGTTCTGCTTCACACGAGTGTGCACTGTGGTATCTACTGTACAAACCTAGCTGAAGATTGTTTCTAGTGAGAAGCACTATACTGTTAAAGTTTAAATTTAATCAAAAATGTTTGAGCAGTTAGTAGTGTGAAAAGCAATAGAATCCTTGCGAATTAAATAGCAGAAAATCCAGATCAATTGCAATTTGTGACCCATCGTATCGGGCTTTGCTCCTTCACCTACTTATCTTTAAAAACGTTTATGTAGTTCAAGAGCCAATCTTGAAATCGGCTTCAATGCCGTACTGCATGAACTCTTTCGCCGTCAACATTTGGCGAAAACCAAAGTGGCGAATTTTTGGTTGTGAAAATTTATGTTGGCGATTTTGTATTGAAAATAAAATGGACACAAAATTGTATTGGGATCCAATTGTCTACTATCAGGTTTGGGTTAGGGTCAGACTCGAATCCACCCAAGATCATCCCACACCATCCTTCAAAACCGGGCAATCCGTTCGGTTATGCAAACGCATTTGTCGCTTGGTACTTTTAAACTTATCCTAAGCTAACTTGGAATGATTGTTGGTATAGCCAAATTAAAACGCAGTAATGCCCCACAGTAAGGGTCCAGGTTGGTGTCGAATATCAGTAGATTTTAGTCCATGTTTTTGCCCTTTACCTTTAAGTACCGGGCCCCTCGACCTTAAAAATCCCATGTTCGAACTTGGTCTTCGTACTTATTAGGCATAGCTATTTGCTGGCGAGATTTGGTGGTCTGGGTTGAGATTTGCGATCAGGATCCATCAAAACATGGGTGGAATATCCTTCATATCATTATATCTACATAGGTTCGTAGAAAATTTTTAGCCGAAAATAACAGAAAGAAGAGGAAAGGAAGGGAAACACGAAAAAGGGAGAGATACAGGAAGGAAGGAGAAAATGAGAACATTTTCAATTCCTTGTCTAAGATTCCCTGCTGCATCTGTGATTAGTTTTGTAGAAAAATAAAAGGAAGATTAGGAAGGAGAATAAAGAAAAAGAAAAAAGGGGGGGGGGGGGCGGACAATATAGAAACATAAAAAATAATAAGGAAGGAGAAAAGGGATAGGGAGAAGAGCGAAAAAGAAGAATGATAATAAGGAAGGAGAAAAGGGAGAGGGAGAAGAGCGAAAAAGAAGAATGAAGGAGAACGGAGGGAGGGAAAAGAGGGAAAAAGATAGGAAGAAGGAAAGGGAAGGAAAGAGAGAGAGAAAGGGAGAAAAGAGAAACAGAAAGAAGGAGGAAAGGGGAAGGAAAGGTAGCGAAAGGAGGAAAAGTGGAGGGAGAAGAGAGGAAAAGAAGGGGAAGGAAAGGGAGTCTCTATTGCAATACTTAATTGTTCTAAATATTACTCAAATCGTAATAATTTTTGATTCGCATAAGAAATATTATTAAACACGAATTGCGCCGCCAGGCTCGTAGCAACGTATAAGGTAATTTTTTAGGTTGACAAATTTCTACCGAAATCGAGGCTCAGTCAGGGAAAAAAAAATCCGGTTATCAGGAAATCCGGCAAACCTTGGAGTAATTATATATAATAGTTAGCCTATTACTATATACTTACGCTTTTGAAACAATGTCCACCGGTGATCCCGAAAGAGTCCTTTGGCTCTTGACCATACCTGTAATGGCACTTTTACACCCTTCCTTAGTTTTTACTTTGGGACTCAGGCTAAGCTTTTTCGCCAGAATTGTTATTTGTTCTCCACTCAACAAATTCAATAGTGAGTCCAAGTCTATATCCGAAATGTGGTCTGTCCAGAAAACAAAATTACATATGCCTAATGTTGCAAATAGGGAAACGCGAAGTCTTATTATTTTGCATGCCTATTAAAATAGAATTATCTACCTTTAATTTCAATAAGAAACGTTTTACGATATAATTCTTCAAAGCCAGGGATCAAATTGTCGGCGATCTTAGGATAGTTGATAGAGCTAGCCGGCTTCCATTGCAACTTTCTCTGAAATAGCCTTACGTAAAGGCACTGTGATGGTCTGGAGAGCTCGTGGAAGTCCTTGATAAAGGCCCTGTCCTCCTCATTCAGCAAATGTGTATGGTGTTCATCATCAACAACAGAGTTTAGTATCATACGAAAATTCTCCAAATAGTATGGATCTCCGCCCGGCGACCAGTTCAGTTTTTTGACTGGGGACTGAGAATTTGAGACTGTCATTTCCATATTTGCCGCTGGACTGGGTACACTTTTCTTTGCAGCAAACAGAACTTGTGTTGGTAGTGTTTTCATAGGTGAAACAGAAACTTGACTTGGTAGTGTTTTTATAGGTGAACTAGGAACTTGACTTGGTAGTGCTTTTACAGGTGAACCAGGAGCTTGACTTGGTAGTGTTTTCATTGGGGAAAACAGAACTACACTGGGTACTGTTTTCATTTGGGAACCTGGAACCTTTGAAATTGGTAAGGAAGAGGCTGAAGCGGAGGGAGTCGAAAAACTCTTTTTGGGAGCTGGTGATGATTTGATTGGAGATCGCGTGGAAGAGCTTGATCTAGATCTAGAACTATTCTTAACATGTCTCACTGGAGAGAAGTAGGAAGCTTTCGGTTTGGGCGAAATTTTAGTCGGTGTTCTAGGAGTCAGGGACGGAGAAGCTGCAGATGAAAGCATCATCGTTTTAGTTTTTCGGGTTTTGGGTGGAGAGAGCATAAGTTGAAGTTCCTCAGTCTCGTCAGTCAAATCTTCCTCGTCCGTGTCGGAGAGCGTGACTCCGTTCAGTTTCTTCTTAGCCGCCCTTGTCCCGCCCTTCTTAGACTTACCTCGGCTCTTCCTCACTGCCGGAGCGTTGATTCCCTTCTTGACTTCGTTTTTGTCCTTCTCGGCCTCATTCTCCGAATCCGAAGAGAGGATAATGATATCCTCGTCCATAACAAGAAAGGAACCTCCCGACGGCACCGCACCACCCTCTTCATTCTCGCTTTTAACTTTTCTCGGGAAGAATCTGGCGAGTCTGGTCTGAATCTTGTTACTAGGCGGAGGTTTGGCTTGACTCGGGTCCTGTATTTTGTATTTAGAAATTTTCAGTACTTAATATTTATTCATTCAGCATTAGGAATATCTCTAACCTCTAACTCCAAGACTCAAGACGATCACTTTCAAACGCACCGTGACCGTAGTACTCTAATTTATCTAATTTATGACATTATTGTCGATAAAGCTCAATATTGAACATACTCTAATTACATAGTATCACAAAAACCGTATTTTCTGGACTCCCTCCCTCATATGTGAAACGCCCGCGTAGCTAAACTTAAACCCCTTACCCCGTCTGTCACGCACATGTGAAGATAACATTAAGTCAAATTAGAAAAAATGTACTTATTTAAAAAAATTTGACTGAAATCATGATCATATATTTATATTATGGACCCTCTCTTACTGTTCTCGCGTACTCACGCTAAGTAAACCCCCTCGCCCACTTCCGATGCTTTACGTAAAATTAAAATACGTACCATCGATAGATAATAGGCAGTAGCACTAAATTAGAATTAGCCAGGATTAAATTATTAAATAATGTAATGCAATAAATTATATTATGTAAAGTCTATGTATATCATATACATTTAATTCTACCAAAAATTACATAACAAACCTGTGTCTTAAAGAAAGCAGTAATTTTCCTCTGATTCACTGATTCACCAAATGGGGGTTTCTTCTTGGACGGCATATCATTCCTTCCATTCCATTTATCAAGACAGTATGTAGTACCTGGCTGCCTCGCCTGTTTGGCCTTACTACACGGAGGTATGTTTCATATCAAAGTACGTCCCACTAGTGTCACACCCAGTTGAACGGAGTAAATTGTAAAAGTCAAAGGTCAAAGGCGAAAAGGTGAAAAAAGTGAATGTGGTATTCTTGTTTCAAACTAAACAAAAGAGAACCTATAGACTAAAAGTGACCGCCATGTGCCCCATTCCTGTAGAACTCTTCAATATTCAATATAACACTTACTCAATATAAATAAAAGCTAAGGTCAAACGGTTAGGTTTAGCTAAACCATACACATGGACTAATTTAGTTTCCCAAGCATACGACCTTGGTTAGCACTGGAACTGAATTAAATCCTTTATTTTATAGCTGTGGTGAGTATGCACTTGGCTTTTAGATGGTATGCTTTAGTCTTACTACACGAGAATTAAGTTTTTAGCGCTTCAAGTTCGGAGTTACCGCTCATAACATGAGCACGCAAAGTAGCACGGACTTGCCGTTTCAAGCCGCCCCAATCATGGAATTCTTGTTCTTGAGAGTGTACGATACGTTTGGCCTTCTTGGGGACCAAAGTAAAAAATATGAAAGGTTAGAATTAGAATACGCCTATGTTCATACTTCCTACATATACAGTGAGGTTTTGAAAGTGGGCCACTCCGCCGGATTATTTTATCAGTCCACATAACCTCGTGCTAAATCAGGTTCATACGTGTTTCAGGTAGCCCGACTCCTTTCCGTACTGAGTTGCGTACTTACTAATTAAATTAGTAAGAGAAGGGCCGCGGCGGGCCGGGGCTACCGGAAACGTGTATGAACCTGATTTAGCACGAGATTATGTGGCCTGATAAAATTAAATCCGGCGGAGTGGTCCACTTTAAAACCTCACTGTACATATGTACGCAAGGTGGCTACCAGATCTTTCAGAGGTTGAAACGTGTGCACTATTTCGTTTGGACCCAGAACCCAAATCTGCAAGAAAACTGCCTGCCCCAACACTTAAGTCTAGCGGCGGCGGCGGGAGAGCGCCAGGATGGATGATCATGTTTCTGGCGTAGGGTACCATGTTAATTCCCAAGACGTATACTGTGTATACCTAACCTTCTTCTGGCTTAGAAGTTTTCAAGTTCTGTATAGATTTTACTTTCGTATTAACCTCGGAAAAAACAAAATACATAAGGTAATGATAACGTCAAAAGTCATACGAAAGATCTCATAGATCGTAATTGTATATGTAGTACACTCGCCATTCACTAAACCTGAAAAATAGGTAATATTTTTTAAATAATATTGAAGGTGACAGAGAATTTTGTATGGAATCGATGAAGAATCCACTTGCTGGCTGGAAGTGAATATTGGAATTGCACCGCAGGCAAAGCAGTTGCGCTAATTCCGGGGTAAAAATATTTTTTTGGAACATTGAATTGAGCTGGAAGAGCAAGGGGAGGGCGGAGACGGAGAGCTCGAGAGCTATGTTGGCCCATGCCTAAATACTGCCTTGGTCTTACTAACACTGACCACGCCTTTTAGGGCTAGGTAATCGCTTTATTGACTAAGCCAAATATTTGTACTATTTCGTTCGAAGCGTAGAGCCAACCTCGCTAAGCGGCGGAGCCGCGTGCGCAAGTATCTATAGACAATCCTTTTCGTTTCTTGGCTTCCTTTCTTGGTTTCTTGAATACATAGATGCCAACTGTTTGGGCATCGTATATATACGCGTTGTTAGGGCAACATTGCTTTTCACTAAATAATTAAATCGGGACATACAGAACAATCCGGAAAACTAAATGTAGGACATACTACATATAATCTACATCCAGTTACTTACACCTTGAGAAACAGTTGCAATTTTTAGTCTCACGTCCCTTTACCATTCACTATGGTTCACCAAAGGACCCCGGGCGAATTTTTTCACTTCCAATTCCAACATCTCCAACTCAATTCTGCTAGGCTGCGGGCTTAGATTAGAATTGGATCGAATTGATGAGCAAGACAACGGTAACTAATTAATTATAATTAATTAAACTGGAACGGTCCTGATTGATTTTTTTTAGACCAGCCAACAAGAATCCGCGTTAACACGGAAACCAACTACTTTTTCTGAATGAGCCAGAAAATCTTAGTTCAATGCGTTCATTTAAATGGCACGTGTGTCAGAAATGCTCAGAAAAAGTAGTTGGTTTCCGCATTCTTGTCGGTTAGTCTAATCTTCTAACTATTATAAAATTATAACAGACTCTTGGCTGAACACAGGATTCCAGACGTATGTCTCAACTTACACCCACCAAAAACATCACACAAAAAGTTATGACGAAGTTAATTTTGTCAGATTTTTAGTGTCAAGGAGTCAGGACTTACGAGCCAAAAACATGACCACTAGCAACTAATTTGTTTGACCTTTTGTTTATATTTTTGAGAAATCCCAGGGTGGCTTGACGACGTGCCGTTTGCTTGTTGGCGGGCTGCGCCCCAGATAGGGTGGGTCCAGTAGCGAAATCAGTAATGCTAATTTTGGATCGATCGTAAGAGACTTTTTGTTGTCAAAAATACTTACTTCTTGGATATTGCAATTCGACTAGCAACAAGACTTAAAATAAGTCATATTCATTTGCCGCTACTAAAGATTGGAGCATGGTAATAAGTGAATGGGTCATACACAACAACGGCCCGGTTTGGAATCTGTGTAGGTATCTAATATACAATTTATACTTATGTATATATTATCTCTTTTTCGCAATTTGACCTCCAAGGACATAGTCTTCCGGGACGAAGTGCAATTCACAAATACCAAGATTGCTTTTTTTTCAAATATCCGTTGGGGAATTTAATCAAGATTTGTTTCGTAGTAGTATCCATAGGAAACAGATGTACAATGTTCACCGGTGTGTCAGTTGAATTAGCATACCGTTTGACACAGCACAGTCTAACTATTTCGCTGACACCACTGCCAATACCTCTCGAGTACCCGTTAATGCGCTTAACCTCAGTTAAATATACTACAAACTGATGAGCACTATTAGGAACTTGGAGTAGTAACAGCTGAAGGGTACAGATCACGTCAACGCCAACACGCCAAGTGAAACAAAGGTTACGAGATTTAGTATGAAACCATATGCCTTATAATATGTATGATCTCAATAGGTAAACGATCTCCCGTCTATTCTGCATTATTTGTACATGAATCAATTCCTGTTTAAAGCAGAGTTCATTCACTTTGACCCATGCACTGAGTACTGTACTTTTTCTTGTACTGGAGTTCATTAACCTATTACATTGTAGATAGTACTATGTATGTATTGTATTCAATACTGATCTGTAGTTGCTAGATGGCGTTTAGGCCGCATGTTTGTCAACAAAAAGTCTCTTACGATCGATCCAAAATTAGCATTAAGGATTTCGGTACTGGACCCACCCTATCTGGGGCGCAGCCCCCCAACATATAACAACTGGAGCCAGCATACACAAATTCCAGCAACACGGTACTAGCATCCCAATTTGTAGGTTCTTTGAATTCGTTCATACTGTCTTGCTAACAGCATACCGTCTTTAGAGTTAGGTAATCGATTTATTAACTAAACGAAATATTTGTACTATTTCGTTCCAAGCGTAGAGCCAACCTGGCTAAGCGGCGGAGCCGCGTGCGCAAGAATAAGACACGAGCCGAAGGCGAGGTCGTTACTTCTTATACATAAAATCCCTTTCCCTGTTGTCTCTGCCTATATATATTTTAATAATTATATATAGACGTACAAATTCCAACAACTGTCATCGCCCGCACCCGTTGTTAGGACCATATGTACCAAAATTCACACTTTACCTTTTTTTTTTTCCTATGTTGCTCTCATATCATGTAACTCAATACATAAGTTGACGATAGTAACTAAGTTCAAATTTGCGTATGGAATTTCTTTGGTTCCTTGGTTTAATATATAGAGGTATATGTACATAGTACAGTAGTATTGGGATGGCTGATGGGTTATTTTAGTCGCTATTTGCGCCTGATTTTCTTAACAGACCAAGCAGCCAAATTGTAAATAATTATATTTAAACTACTTTTTCGGTAACTAACCAACAAGCTAACGCGGATTCGGATTCAGAAACTACGTTTTCCAAAGATGTCTAGTAGCGTTAGCGTACATATACATAGTTCAAATTACAATGATTTTACGCGTATGCGCATATGGTACGTGTAGCCAGATAGCCAGAAATCTTTGGTAAATATAATTTCTAAATCCGCGTTTGCGCGGGGGCTTGTTGGCTTGTGTAATAATTTTATATGTATTAAATTAAAGCTAAGTTAAAATGTAGACCTTTTTTTTGTTTAGCTCAGCTTTTAGGTTATTTGATTAAACTAATTGAACTGAGAGCAGGCCCTTTCCATGCTCCACCCAGCTGCCTCAATCTATGCCGGACTACTGTAGTGTAGATGGTTGATTTGTGCTACAGCATAGAGGCCTATGTACTCTGACGTGTAACACGAGCGGAAAAGTGGATAACAACTTAACACATTTCAGTAACAACGTTCTTAAGCAGATCATAATGCCCAATTCCGGTAAGTATGTATCCACTTCTCTCCTTACATTGAGTAGAGTGCCATGTCGTCAGAAGAGGCATATAGGATTGCACATTGCATTGATTCTCTTTCGTATGTTGTTGGGCCCCTATTTTTTTCTTTCCCAATATTAGTCGCATATCCCATAACCCCATGTCCCAAGCAATCTCCCGTTGTGTGCAGTGACTGGCGAGCTCTCTCTCTCCTCGCGGTCATGCTACTCTTCACCAGCGTCACCACCCTTGATAAACTAAACTAACCGTCCAAGCTGGGCATTCTAATTCTGTTTGTTTCTAACCTACACCTTTGCGCTCCGCACTGAGAGATGGGTTGGTCAGACGAATCAGTTAATTTGAACGTTTAAACCTTGCTTATTTAAATGAAGTAAGAGTTAAGTACTATATAGCCTAAACTAAAAGATGACGCATGCCCAGTCTAGAGTGACTGCGGGTGGTGAAGGTGGTAACGAATAGTAGGTCCTTCTCCTCGTCACTCATTCGTTTCCCCTTAATTTCAGCTCTCGTCGTCCCATGTCCCATCCATAAACTAAAACACGGAAGCCAGGCAGAGTCCCTAACAAGAACAAACACAAAAGAAAGTAAACCTTACTATTACGTAGAATATCCCCTTTCGTAACTATCAGTTAAAAGACACAAGACCAGACTTTGACCCCTAGCAAAGTTCAGAGCCTGAAGTGGACGGATCATCAGCCAGTGGGACAAGGTTATACAGCTAGAGGTTAAAGTGTTCACGTTAGGTGTTAAATCAAAGGTCACGAATCACGAATCATGCAGGACGAGTGCTACCCACATCCGGACGTCTAATTAAGCAACTCTAACTTGTTTTGTACATCTGATATCTGAAGTCGAATTGGGAGTGATTAAGATCCGTCAGAACACAGAAGAGCTTGGTACGCAACGCAGTATAACTTAATACATAATACTAACTAGTATTACTATGTATTATGCTACTATGTAGTATGTAGGTACTACTAACTACTACTATCACATACGTGTAATTAATACTACCTATGTATAACAACTCATATTCCATGTTCTATTATTGTGTATTTATATATACCTAACGATTAACAAAAATGGGTTGGAGTCGGGTTTCGGGTTTAGTGGTCTTTCGTGATTTTACTAAGTACTTTGTTGCCTCACTCTGTTGTTGCCTCACTTTGTTGCCTCATCGGTGTTGCCAGGTGTCTGCAACTGTT
>JAQFZY010001514.1:0-15218 GCA_034696285.1 Hypogastrura burkilli | reverse complement strand
AGCAAACGATTCAACGTTCCACACCCGCATCCAGAGTAAGTGGAGTCAATCATATCGTATTTGGACAGATGCAGCTGAGCACAAATAATGCCCTACTCCATAAAGATGTATACATTGCATGCTAAAGTATTTTATATCATTTTATGAGAATAGTTCAAAAATGGTTGGGGTTCGCCGCGTGGTGCCGGAAGCCGGAGGTCCAACTCCAAACCAAGCCCAACCGACCCAGCCACCACCTTCTGTACGAAAGTCTCTATTTGACAACATTGATTTCTCCAAACCGCCGCCTGGCCTCTTCCCAGTCGGCAGCACAGCCGCCCAGTCTATTTCCAATACAAATGAGGAGGACCTCCTCCCTCCAGGCACAGAGTCAGAAGACCAAACATCCACCAAGATCAAAGAGGACTCCTCCGTCAATACATGCTTGCCGACGTCTGATGAGAGTCCTCCGCTGCCTTCCAAGCCGCCCATAGATCTATTCAAAGAGATATTTGAAAACTCGTCTTCGGAATCAGAGCCCGAAGAGGAGCCATTACCATCCAAAAGAGCCCAGGGGAAGGGGCCTGGCCGTCCCGATCTGATGAAACGTGATGATAAAGACAATAATGTTGGGAGGCAGGATAAGGTCGAGCCCTCAAGATCCGCAAAAGGTATATTTGACAACTTGGATTTTTCCAGAATGCAGCAGCAGGGCTCCGACTCCGACTCCCAAAATCCAAGAAGGCAGACTTCACACATCAAAGACATGGGGAAAGGCGCCTTTGTTCCGGAGGAGAAGAGTATTACGGAGCTATCTGGAGCTCGAGATAGGGAGGAGGAAGAGGATATCTATGGTCCAAGACCCGGGCCTCTTGTCCATGCCCATCCAAGTGTGGGAAAGAACTCCTCAACGGCAGTAATGCCAATTCCTTCCTCAAAGGAGGCGGGATTAAATCCCATTAGTCTCCCTCAAACAAGCACAAAACGAGGGAGCAGAGATGAGGGGGAAGTGGAGTGGGTAGAGAAGGCAGGAATTAGCCGGGACTCATCATCAAAGAGCAGAGAAAGCAATAAGGCTCATCACCATAAGAAAAAAAAGTCAAAGGACAAGGCTCACCGCAAGTCAAAAAAGCCGAAGAAGCATCATAAAAGCAGCAGTAAAAAGAGTAAAAAGGCGAAGAGTAGGCGGAGAGCAGAGAGTGGCAGTAGTGAGGATGAGTCCAGTGGATCCAGCTCCTCAGAGGACGATAATGACCTTTCGGCCATTCGAATCCACCAGTCTGTGAGTAACAAGGCCCTGCTCTCCAAACTCAAGGAAATTACGCAGTTCAAATGAGGCATTCAGCTGCTTTTATTCCCTGCTGCTTTTATTCACTTTATGAAGAATAAAAGTTCAGACAATTTTATGAACTGAACTCCACCTATTCCAATGTTCAATATCACGGATGGTGAAGAATTGTTGGGTTTGTCTTGTAGTAGATATTAGGCTTGTGTGATGCTCCGCATCCGTCTCCTCCGTCAGCCTCACATTCCCTAAAACAAAATAGGTCACGAGTTAGTTGGGCATGGAAGGGTCTGCTGTAGTAGAGAAGTTTAAATGCTCAAGATAAGATCAGCTGAAGACCAATCAGTCATGAATTTATCAGACTGGGGCGGTATACTAGTCATCATTTCTGGTTATCAGCGAGTAATTAAGTAGCTACAATCCCATTTCTTGCACGACATGTTCTTGCCTTCCATTAGCGTTGTCATGCTTCACGCTCTTCCGCTTTGTACTTCTTAAAATAAAGAAGGGCTAGTTCCTAAGCCCTAATTGATAGGATTGTGTTCTGAGCTCTGAGCCAGGATATGGAGTAATGCAGCAGGCTCAAAATTTAATCATCCCTCTATAATGCCTCATAATACCTACTGCCTATGGGACTTATTCAATAATAGCGGGATCGCTAGTGGCGGCGTTCCACTTGCCACTCAACAACTCACTCCAGACTCTAGCCGCAAGAAAGTGGAAACGAAAGTCTCCGGAAACTAAAGTGATTTCCCTGAGGGACCTTGGGGTGAAATAAGTAGTGCGTACTACGTGTACAAGTAGTAGGTGCACAAAAGCACGCTGAAAAATTCAGGGGCCAGATAATACAAAAAGGGCCTCGATGAGAGGACTCAGATTCTCAGATCCCAGCCTTGTCAACGAGCCTAATTTCCTTTAGTATTCTCTTCTGTATGAGTTTATTGGTTTAACTACGTACGGGATATGAATGAATAGGAGCAAATAAGGCGGCTCGAGAACCCCTGAAGCGCATTTCAGAAACCCTCCCGTCGTCCCTTATATTCAGCGTAGGTGAATATACTACGTATTTTATTTATAAGCTCAAATCCACTTGTCCGCCCGCAAAACGAGTCTCAAACATCCTTCATCTCTCGCACACTTCAGGCTTCCTTCACCTCTCTCGTGATTCGCAAGAGATTCAATTTGTTTTGAGTACAATGAACAGGGCCTTACACTTATAGGGTTATCGGGCCATGGATCTCACCTGAAACTGCTGATCCAATCCTCCCGATTCACTGCCTATCTCAATCTGAAAGAAGGGAACATAATATAACCACTTTAGTTCCCAGGATCAGGCGGATCACATTACGTATTAAAGGCAGGTAAAAGGCTGGGGGGAAGAGAGAGGATGGGTGCTTGACACAGGACTACAAATACGATTGGCAACTTTTCATGCCACTGGGATTATATTAGACCCACATTCAACTAACTCTTCCTCTCTCTTCCACCAGTTTGAAGTGGACTGTAAATCTCAGTGCGATAAAAGGTCAAATCAGAGAGTACTTCAACACAACAAGAGCTGTGTCTACATATTGCTTCATACGAACGAGACAAAGTCTCATCATTGAAATACAGTCCATGGGCCAGGAATAAGTACTACGTAGAATTCCCTTGAGACACTAAATATTGACAGAAGGGAAACAAGAATAGGAAAATAATGAATTATTGAGCTAACCGAAGATCTCCTTCCTTCTCCGAACGAGTCATCCACGGAAATGAAGACTTTTTGGTCCACGAACTGCAAAACAAGTTTAAGGTCAGAAGTTAATTAGAAATAAATGCCAAGGACAGACAGTTAGTTGTATTTTTAGAATCACTTACTGCCTTACTCCTCTTCACAGAAGGCAAACAACTGAAAGCAACAAACCAGAACGCCCAAGTTAAGCTCAGTGATTATAATCATGAAAGAAGGGGGAGAATTCCAATCATTCTGAGCCTCAGAGGAGTTGTTTAGGGAACAATGAATCTTCATGGTTTGTTCAAAGCGAGCTGAGTGGGTCATCATACGGCGACGTGTGAGGGGTGCAAACATAATTAAGATCATAATAAACTCACCCTATCCTCCAAATCCCACCGCTGTACCCACACAGAGTCCAGAAGTTGAGCCCTGGAGGCTACTAAATATAAATAAAAGACAGCATATGAGACCATTACAAATCTAATTTCGGGAATAGGGGACGTTATGTGCCAACAGCGGGAAACTGTCGCTCACGACCTCAGAGAAGTTGTTTAGGGAACAATGAATCTTCATGGTTTGTTCAAAGCGAGCTGAGTGGGTCATCATGCGGTCGTGAGTTAACGCAATAGGAAAAATATAGTCTTCCCTACGAAAGCATATCTGAATTTTGAACCGTTCGAACTTACCATGCTATCATTAATCTTCACTAGGAAGATTCTCCCGGTTTTGGCGTCAAGTGGTCGACCATGATCTTAAAAAGACACAATTGAAGAGCATTATTAGTCAAGTGGTCAAGCATATAACGGCAGATTTCACTATGTCAGGATCATTCAGAAGACCTCAGAGAAGTTGTTTAGGGAACAACGAATCTTCATGATTTGTTCAAAGCGAGCTGAGTGGATACGGTGGTCGTGAAAGATTGTTTTCTTAATATACTATCCTCTTCACTCCGTTATATTTATATCATTTCAATTATATAGCACAGTAGTTTACTGTCAATCATAACTAGTACTATTTACTATTTATCGTATAGTCCCAGCCACATTTAGTAGTATTTACTTTATACTTGTACATCACCGAATACGAAAAATACTTACAAACAAATCTAGATTTGCATTACGAATCCACGTCCGATAAGGTCCAGCGATTAAGCTGTATTTCTAAAAAAAATGTTAAGCAAAGAAATAAAAAACTACACTAATCTTAATCAATTCTGAGCTATCCTTGTATTGTACGCGTAGCTAAATCTGAGTAGTAGTAGATTGTACATTGTACATTGACGACATCACTACTGGACTGAGTAATTAATTCAGAGCATTCAGAGGACCTCAGAGGAGTTGTTTAGGGAACAATGAATCTTCATGGTTTGTTCAAAGCGAGCTGAGTGGGTCATCATGCGGTCATGAATGCAGTTTTCAAAGAAGTGTAATGTAATCATAAGTCATAAGCTACGACGTTAAATTAATTCGTAAGCAATTTAAAACTCAGCATGTATTAAATCGGCATAAGGAGTTCCTGGAGCTTAATGAAAAAATTAAATAATTAACAATTATGGTGACAACTCACCGTTAAATAGTTTTTCTGCTTTCTTAATGTCCGAGAAAAGATTTTGGGCCACTTCATCTATCTGGTTACACGCTCCAACTCGCTCCCCCAGTTATTAGTAGAAGTTTTTGAGATTAGAGTTTACTTTTATATGCGACTCGAATATATATTGTCATTTTTTTTTACGAAGATGTTTTTAGTTTACGAAGATCTGGAGACTGGGGACCTAAAAGGACAAGAAAAAGAAGCGACCGTGAGCTGGCATCAAACACAGTATAACTACGAGTAGAAAAGAATTCCAAAAACAATGGTAAAATAATTCATAATATTTTTTGTATTTAGATACTCAACGCATAGTACATTAGTACACTGACGTAGTAATAAAGATAAACGTGGGGTTAAGAGTCCATTACACGGTTTACGCCCTTACAGACTTTGACAGGTTGACGTAGTAATTAAGCAATTATTATACTGTATACTGTAATTCATTCAGAGGACCTCAGAAGAGTTGTTTAGGGAACAATGAATCTTCATGGTTTGTTCAAAGCGAGCTGAGTGGGTCATCATGCGGTCATGAATGCAGTTTTTAAAGCATCGCAATCATAGGCTTCTAAAGGGCTTCTAGCTATACTACGTTAAATGTTTACGCGATTTGGAATTCTGGAAGGACTAAGTCTGACTAAGGAGTTCCTTGACCTAATGAGACAGAGGATTAAATCAATACTCTTGATAATAACTCACCATTAAAGAGTAATAATGCTTCCTAATACCGAAAAAAGTTCTGTCAAGCAGTGCAACTTCGTATCCTACTGGTAACCCGCCCTACCCGAAATATCAGCTGAACGTTTTGAGTTATAGGAACAGGAGTAATGTCCGTTATATATTATACGAAGATCTTGAATTCTGGACCTAAAAAGACAGAAAAACTTGATTGTCACTTCAGTTTTTACGATGTAACCTATACACTGGAGACGAGTGTTTGCAATATCCATTAAATTTGCGGGTATTCAACACATTAAGTACATCGACGAAATAGTTGAATAGGCTGTAATTCATTCAGAGGACCTCAGAGGAGTTGTTTAGGGAACAATGAATCTTCATGGTTTGTTCAAAGCGAGCTGAGTGGGTCATCATGCGGTCATGAATGTGATTTTTTTCGGAATCATAATTATTGGCTATGCCTAACTTAATGTTCCAACAATTTGGAATTTTATAGGTACGGGCTCTGAAGTGCTCGCGTGGAATGGCAATAATTAACCGTAATAACTCACCGTTCGTCCGTACTACGGGTCCAGTCCATATTTTAATTGAATGAAATACTTTCTCCACAATCCGATTAGAGTTGTCGGGGGAGGCGCTAACTATCAACCGGTTTTTTGGGGCGCAAGACAGCAATACTTATTGCAGAACGTAGAAAATTAATAATTGTTGTAAGTGTTATTTCGAGGAAAAATGTTCCACGCTGACTAGTCCGAAGAAATGTAGGGATCACTTGCTACCTAAAAACATACAAATACAGATTGATAGTCATATTAATATTTGTCGTACGCCGTAAGATAAAGAGTATCAAGTACTATAGTAGTAGTAGTGCATTTAACCGAAAAATTCAGCAAGTAAAATAAACACGTTTATTAACCAGCAGGGTTGGCATGTTTTAAAACATGTTTTATATTCAATAAAAAACACTGTTTTGAAACATTTAAAAAAAACGTTTTTTAATTAATAAAAAACATGTTTTAAACAATTAAAACATACTTTGAACAATAAAAAACAGTTTTATTTTGTTTTTTATTTAAAAGAAAAGTTGTTTTCTCTAAGAAAAACACGTTTTAAATTATAAAACTGTTTTTTGTTTTGTCTTTAAAAAAAAAACGTCTTTTTTTATTTATAAAAAACATGTTTTAAACAATAAAAAGCGGTTTTTTTGCTTGTTATTAAAAAAAAAACGTTTATATAAAAAAAACATGTTTTAAACAATAAGAAACTGTTTTTTTTGTTTGTTTTTTTAAAAAAAACATGTTTTTTTCCAACCCTGTTAACCAGTATTATCTAACGGTACCATAAATTAAGATCGGACAGGGGCTTCCGAATCGATACTGTCCAAAACAAAAACAAGGAAACTTCCACTGCACTGACCCGTTCCGCCTCAATCCTATTAATAAAGAATACGACCCTGTGGGGTAATTTCCCCTTCCGAAGCCCTTTCATCAATATGCAGTGCCTGATGCGTATTTTAGCGTTCGATGGAAACATACTACTTAAACTGTTTTCCGGGATAGGTATCCGCATTCATACGTAACAGCAAACCTAAGGTCCTAATAGCTAATAAGCCCGGCTTACGATGGCCTGTACTCAAGACGCACAATAACTATTCACTAAATAAGCATGACTATAGAGCTTTCTCTCTCGCTTTCTCTCGAATGTTCCTTTGTACACAAAATAATTCATTCAATCCATATTATGCGACTGCGACACTGACACCTACGCTGCCTATCCGCTCGGGTTCAGAATACTCATATGTTATATTTATATAGTATATATGTATATATAGGTAGGTACTATTTATTTCCCAAAGGGCGGCTGGCACTGAAGAATAAATAATTGTGCTCTCATACCTTGGCCTGCGCAAACTTAAGAAGGATGAAGTTTGTCTACTGGACTTTCTGTGCTTTTCTACGCAATACGTTAAAAGAAAAAAAAGCTGGCCCAATTTTAATCAAATACTAAATTGATATTTATATAGTTTTTCAAATCAATACCAGGAACATTGGATTGAGCCATATTGCATCAGATAGTATTCGTCTGAGAGTAACTTCTTACGTAAATAGGAGAATGTCAACTTTCTCCTTTTGACTTTTCGGGGTTTCGCAATCCAATCCTTCAAAATGAAATAAGCCAACAACGTTTCCTCTTCAAATCTTTGGAATGTCAAAAATCATAATTCCAGAGCCCTTCCTATCCACTTGAACTGGTATTGTTAGTTATGCAAACCGATCGAATATCGTATGCTGAAGGGAGTCTAGAGAGTCTAGAATGGCGTCAAGAACTCGATGCCTATGGCCTGAACAAATTGGAAAATTCCTGCAAAAGTTAAATTCCAATCCTAGATCCTAACTTTCGACTATCCTGACCCTGACGAGACTAAAAGGGACGGGACTGACAAGTTTGGGAGAGACTCGGCTTGCTATCCCGCCTTCAAATAATTAACTCCGCCGTCCAGGAAATAAAGCTTCTTTACAATCAAGCCTGCCGCGGGACCACCAACACTAGGTTCCGTTTGTTAGGCTTCAGTTCAAAGATCCGACCTCAGCCGGTGTCATAACCATACCCTGAACCCTGACTTGGGTTTCCCCCTCAACTACTGTACAGTAATACAATGGCGTGGTAGGTGGGCGGAATTAAATTAAAGGGAAATACCCCGTAGTTCCCTCCGAAGCCTGACGATTTCTACATGATCTCAGAACACCTATCACCTAGCTAGGCAGAAGGAGCCAGTAATATTAGGAGCCAGAAACCGAGCTAACAAATGATTGACCAAATAGACAGCCACATGGAGCCAGAGAATTCAACCACGAGAGACGGCAGGCGACCAGGCAGGCGGTTCCTTATCCCGCTGCCAAAAACAAGGCTATATACCCGCTGAAAAATAAATTATAGCATTTTAAAGGGAATAAATACCTTTAAGACGTGCCAAAAACCTCACTCAACCCGAACCCAGAGCTAAGGATGTCATAGGTGAGTTCTTAAAATGAACTCTGTGGAAATACCCCTGAATCATCTACAATAGATAAAGCCGAGTCAGGCAAACGCTTACAAGTTACAAAACTACAGCTATTGCATCATCTGATTACACCCACAGCATATACTAAATTATCACAGAGTCCAGTAGGCACTTTCTCATATAATTACCATTACTATTACCTTAATAGCCCTATCCTACCACTATACCACGAGAAATCATTATGAGATATTATGAGATTGGGATACTCGCTCGAGTCTCCGTCAAGCACTTATCTCGTTATTCCCCAAAATCAAGCCCTTCTCCTGACAGGGGAACCCTCAAGGGAAAGTAGTACGTGAGTTGAGTGAAAGCTTGGATTCAGAATGCCCAGACTGCCCAACATGCTAACGACCCTGTCAAAGAATCCCACAATATTATATTCCTACTGCTACATGCTAAGGAACCCCTTACAACTCACTCACACCTGCTGCCTGCCAACCTCGTCCGTCTGGGGGTGGGTGCAGGGTCTTATTAGTTTCTCACGTCGGCTCCCAACTTTTTTCCCAGAGAAAGTAAATAGAAAACCAATTTCCAAGTTCTATTGGATCCTTCTTCCCGTAAATAGTAGGGGGGGGGATTATGTAGTCAGGCGAGTGATTGGGAACAAGGAGAAAACGTTATGGATTGGATTGAGTAACACCAGAAAGTCTACTAACATAGTCCGGATCAAAGGAAGGGAAGATGGGGAAAGATTTGTGCATGAACCGTAAGGAAATCCTGATAAGGCTCTACTGCATTTCAATAGAGAATTTCTCGTAATGAGAAAATGACGAGAAAAATTGAGAGGTAGATAAATACCGTTCCGCCTTCCGCTGGTGCGATAAAAAAATAATATACACCTGAACGCTTGGAACGCCCATATATGCAATAAAAATCAGAAACGCTCACGTTATTTTCGCCATCCAAAGGGCAGTAATAGATGCAACGCGAAGTTTTCAATCTATACCGCCAACATGCAAGGAAGTCACTCAGAAATTCACCAAGCTCGAAGCTAGCAAGCCATAATTTGGATCGCATAACGAACTTGATACAGAACCCAAGTGACCTGTATGCAATGCCTCAACCCTTTCAATGGAGAGTAATACTGGTTTATGAATAGGCTCAAATCCTTGCTACTTAAGGATTCATCGTTATTAGGAACCTGAATGGGAGAGTCCCAAGAGCCCCGCTCTAATAAAGCCAGAGTACTATGTATTTATTATGACGAATACGTTAATAATGAAGGGGGGAAAGAATGTCTCCTGGATTAGACTACCACTAGTTACTTGCTGGAGCGGAGGAGTCGGGATACTTCTTACCTGTGCTGTGCGCACGGTTCAACTTCAACTTTATTACTTCCGAACAAGTGAGAGTGAGTACTGCAGGACCAGCCCAGGTTCTGGCAGCAGGTAAGTTCCCAAGTCCGGAGTCGAGGAAAAGCAGGACAAACAATGAGAGAAGGAACCTATGCAGAACCTAGAACCCGAATTTAGGAGCCAGGCAGGCCTAGCTCAGCCCTCACTTGGCTCCTAGCTGAGGAATAGACCAGTTTCGCTTTCCGCCGATTCGGGGGTGCAGTTCAGGCTAGAGGAGATCTCTCACTCAGTGCATCACAGAAGGCAGCCTGTCCTTACAACAAGAGCTCCGAAGCATTTCACTACAATTCTAAGCCTCCGCCTATTGTACAGTGAGTCAAGAACAATTGAGGTAAGTATACCAAATAGTACTTTGTAAGCTGATCTCTTATCTTCCTCGTCTTCCTCATTCCTAATCCCCAACACATATTTTATCCACGTGCTTATGGCCTACTATACCGCTTGCCAAATTCCCTCAATCCCAGCCTATCTCGGTCAAACAAAATGTCATAAAAGTGTCAGGATAATTTGAGAGCATTAGCCAGTTGGTTTCACTTTGGATAATCTTGATGAGACCTAGAGAGACGGTAGGGAAAAGTAATGGACTCTACAATTTACATGAATACACTTTATACTTCACCCCCACTTATGCCATTTTTAAATATGAGGGGGAGGACCTCGAAGGCTTAATTTTTCATTACATCCAACCCAAACCAAACATATGGAGTGTATTCGAGTAGGTTCTGGAGTGGAGGAGCAGGAGCGTACAGAATTTATGTCCCATGTCCATAATCCTGGGGCTCCTGAGGAGAATTAGGAAAAATAGAACTGGCAAGGGTCTCAACTTTCCTGACGACGATGATTCATTTGGGCATCGTAAGGAGCCAAGAAGCCTCACTCATCATCAACTGAAGAAGTGAAAGCACGTCGACGGAACGTAGGGAAGGGAAACGCATTAGCCAAGAGGAGAATCATAAGTGGCGGTGAAGTCCCTGTAGGACAGGCCAGTCCCATCCTTAAGCCTATCAACGTGAAATCCATTAAGCAATTTACCCCATTATATAATATATCTGGAAGTACTATATGTAATATCACATCATGTCAAGTAGGAGACTCTACGGCAGAGCCAGATTACGATATTAATTAACCCTTTCACTGGCCAGGTCATCCCCGAGAGTTCCTAACGGAAATCCTGCCTTTCAAAGACTGGGCCATCTACTAAATGTATTTATGATTTCGTACCCAGGGCTGGGCAGCCTAGATAGTACATCGTACTACGTAACTGCCATTCAGGCCGAGCGCAGTCCCATTTTGACAATTCTCTTCTATGTTTTCTTTCCTCCTAGGACCTCCAACCAATTTTTGTAACAGCTCCTTTTACTACGTGACCTCATTGTATCCAATGCCAGTTTCGGAGCCAGGAGCCGTACGGCCTACTAGGACGAGCTCCGCACTCCAGAAACCAATGACTGCCAAATCAAATGAAAGGAGCCACTAGTTTTAGTTGATGAAGTGAAACGAGGAAGGCTCCATTCCTTATCCTAAGGCGGACTTCCCTCCTCGCCCACATAGACTATTTACTAACTTAAGTGTCCCAAGGTGAGGTAAAGTGGCCCAGTTGGGAGCCCAGGACCTTGTCATTACTTCCCAAGTATGGCCTGTGAGCAGGAGGTGTACTACGGGGGCCTGATGGGGGGCAAAGGGCGGTCGGCCTCGGTCTCGGGCCCATCTCAGATGGACAACAGTGGAGGGAGGCGGATGGGCGGCGGAGGAATGTGTTCCTACTCC
The DNA here is from genome assembly GCA_034696285.1 of Hypogastrura burkilli. Taxonomy (NCBI): domain Eukaryota; kingdom Metazoa; phylum Arthropoda; class Collembola; order Poduromorpha; family Hypogastruridae; genus Hypogastrura; species Hypogastrura burkilli. The sequence goes on along the minus strand of JAQFZY010001514.1, from coordinate 3,789 downwards.
AAGTCATCCAACGCTCCGACTCCTCCTCGAGAAAATGGGCAATCATCCCGCTATCGCGATCGAGAGGACGTCGTCGTAGGAGCAGCAGCAGCAGGAAGCCCAGCCAAGCCCCCTCAGAGAAAGCACGGAGCTCATCGGTCACAGAGTGCTCGCGTGGTTGGGTCCAAGCCCAAGATCAAGCGCCGAGAACGGAACCTCCAGGACTACTCGGCCCATCTTGACCTAGCCTCAAGTGAGGGGGCCCTCCCGCTGAGGGACTGCCAGGAGTCATACAATCCCTTCCTAAGGAAAGTACCCTCCTCCGGCCGACTCATTACGAGCCTGAGTGGGGAGATGAGCACGGGGTCTCTCTTTGGAACCCCGCCGCCGGCGGGCGGAGGTCACGGCATCACGCCGCCCCGCGACTCCCCAAAGTTCTCCCGCCGGCAGAGCACGCTGGAGGGCGGACGGAGGGGCTCTGACAAGTCCACGCCTGAGAAGGACAAGAAGTCTCTGCCGAGCCTGATCCCTGTCATTGCGACGCCGGAGAGTAGCCCGCTCCCGCTCCGAAGGGCCTCCACCAAGCCGTCCGGCTTGCCCAAGTCACCCCAAGTATCACGATCTGGGTCCACCCGCCGCGTGAACTCTGTGAAGGGGAGACGGAACACGGGGTTCCTAGACGTCCCCAACCAAGACGCATCCCCTCCGGATGACGAGGACGAGGAGTCCTATCGACTACGATCCTTTAGTGTAACTCCCAAAGGTAAGTCCCAGCCTTCCAAGTAATTGCTTTTTGGAGTAAGCATCTTAGGAGATATCAAAACAGAGAAATACAATACATCTTCTTCCAAAATGTCCCCAATGTCCAAAATGTCATGGATGGACCCAGAGCCAGGCCCAACCCCGTTCCTAGGCTAGGAAGGAAGGGCGCGTAGCGGGAATTGATACTCTTTTTCGGCAAGGACACAGAGAGCAGAATTTGGTAGAACAGATAATAGGAAATGATGGACATGTGCTTCCAGAATATTAAGGAGACCGGGGAGTAGGTAAATGGAGGACTGTCTGGCTAGGCTACTGTACTCAATGAAGATGCTCCTAGTTTTGTCACGATTATTTCATGCTGGTTGGGAAATATGCTCCAATGAAGGCCTTCTTCTGTCCCGGCACTTTCTCCCGTCATATCAGAAAGTAGTAGGGGAGAAATCGGGAGTCCTACTGCCTGCTCTATCTCTGCTCAAGCATGAACCAAAGGGCACGAGGCGCAATGACTCTGTGTCCAGGGCCCGCTTATTAACACGCAGAAAGGTAATGGGTAATTGGAGAGGAGAGATTCGCGTGTCGAGCTTCCCTCTCCCTTACGTTTCAGGAGCCCAGGGTCTAGAATTACTAAAAAAGGTGGCCTGCCGAGTCAAGTGTGTTAGTTTGAGAAACGTCCTAACCCGAGGAGGCAGAGCATAACATTGTATGTATAAGCGAGGCGGAGAAACCGAATATTGACATTAGACTACAATGGGGCCCAACCCGGCTCCTTACAATCACGCAATTTTCCCGAAGCCCTTTTCAAATCTCTCACAAGTGGAACCAATTCAGAACTCCCGGGCCCATCCATGTAGGCTCAGATAGTTTGAAGCCTACAACTGACTCGAGAGCCCATAGAAAGGAAGTAGGGAAATTCATTCTCCAAAATCCCTCCTCAATACCACTCATTGGTTATGGCTCTTATTATTAAAAGGATTCTGAGGAGCTGAGTCCAAGCCTCCAAAGCTCAAATATTAGTTTCCAAAAGCTACTTTGCATAAGGATTACTGTCAACTGCAAACAGAGGGAAAGCACTAGACCGCCTTTCATATTTCCCTCGAGATTAGTACTTAGGCAGCAGGCTCTGATATGTACTTTGGGATTAGGACTTGTAACCAAATACTGATTAGAGCCGGGGAAAGTGCTGGAACGAACAATGATATTTGACCGAGACCCTCACACGCCCGGGTAGACACGCTGGTCCAAAATGGCCTCGAAGGCAATAATGGGTTTTTAGGCACCTTTCTCGGTGACACAATCTATGAGCCATTCCGGAACTTGTGCCCTAACCCTAACGCCTGCCTCGTCTGGCACGTTTCAAAACAGCAATAAAAGAGCTTCATCCGCCTTTAGCTTGACGACTAGCTCTATTTAAAGCAGGCCGGCTCGGTCATGAGACGTTTTGAAGTTGAGCGGAATGACGTATTTGGAATTTCAACAACCTTCCCCTCCCCATCACCCCACTTTTAATCAGGGCCTAAAATAATACCCGCGTCTATTTCCATTGCTGGAAACAAGAAACAGGCCTACCATTAAAATCAAGGTCCTTCCCAAACCATATTTTGAAGAGCACGGAAATCCACTAAACTAAGTGTTGACAGCCGAGTTTATAAACATTGTGAGCTGGCTGACGCCATGAGTAAATATATCGGGTAAAGTGTACAAAATGCTACACACCCTGCCACGGAAATAAGTCTAATATTAAGTGCACCCAGTTCCCAGCTACAGAAGAGGGCCTGAAAAACCAGGCGGGCTTTGGTATCCTGCCAGTTAATTGACGGCTCTAGAATTAATTCCGCCCTACCGGCCGCCCAAGGAGATTCAGCTCGGGAGACTCGGTTCCCCGAACCAGTAGTTCCTATTTTTTCGAAACTTTAGACAGATACCCGGCTGGTCCTGCATACGGTATGACTTGTTCCGCTCACCCGCATGATTATTTTAACACAGGCCTATTATTCTTCCCGGTCAGGACTTAGTCAGTCCATCAGCCCAATTTAGCCGGGCCAGCATTCCTCCTCCTTCAAAAGAGAGTGCTTCGGAGCTGTAGGAAGGGATTAGCCAGACTTTTCCGAAAAATCAAAGTCAGAGTCTAACAATCTCTTCCGTCGGGGATGGGGATAAATGCTCTTCGGAGTGAAATGAGTGAGCTAAATTAGATTAGATGGCTTCAACGGAACTAGAAACATAAAGGGAGCCAAGGAGCCGGGCCCGCTCTTGCATGAATGACAAGAGGAATGACCGAATTGCGTCTAACTTCACAAGGAATGAAGAATCGGGCAGAGGAGCCGTTCGTTCGGTATCAGGAGGCTCCAGGCTTAGCATTGTGCCCATATAATATGCACAAGGCACATGGGACGGGAGACAGAGGATCGCTGTGGAACGGATTTAGCCCGCCTGTAGTTGAAAATATTCGTATTTCCTCATACAATATGCATACTCGTACATAGGCCAGAGATTAGGAGAGCTTCGGGCTTTTAGTACACTTTTTCCCCGTCTTCCCGAGGATTTTATGACTAGGCCAAAACGCATCATGAGCCTGTCGGGAAGTGCTGGCTTCCGTCCATAAAACTCCCATTCATCAGCTCACTTTACCCGTCAGGCCCAAGTAATAGTTAATATGTCATCTCAACGAGATCCCAGGCCGGAATATCTAATGGAGTCAGCCTGCACCTGTTGACTACTCTCAGCAGAAGAGAAAAATAACGTTATGGTCTTTGAACCCGCCGAGTCCTGCCCGGCCCGCCAAGACAAAAGAAAGTAATTCATATATGGGAGGCTCTTATAGCTCTGGCAGAGTTCAGCGGAATAAGCCTCTTCTGGAGACTTAGAAGGAAAGAGGATTGATTGTTAGGCTGGGAGAGGATGGGAAGAGCCCTCCTATGACAAATCATACTTTCACCAAAGTCCCTCGTAACTTTCTTCGTCCCTCCAGCCTCAAAACTTTAGGCCTAAGTATTCCTCCAAACTACATCATTATACTTTTTATGCAGCCCAAGCCCAAAAGATTCTCTT
>JAQFZY010001513.1:0-15236 GCA_034696285.1 Hypogastrura burkilli | reverse complement strand
AAAAATTCCAGCCGTGAATTCCCTTTCAGTATAACGAAGAATAAGTGCAAAAAATTTCAAAAGCCTTGCTTATTCCAAAAACCATCTAGAGCGTCAAAACTTTTCCCCATGCCCTTTACGTTACCTATAACATCTCCTTAAATCAGCCTCTACCTCTAACTCTACACAGACCCCTTTCATTTTATTACGATACATACGCTACCAACTTTCTCCATCCTCCTCTTTCCTGGAGAACTTAAGGCAATTATCGACACAGGTTCTTGGAACCTCTTGATGTCCAGACTATACTTCTTCAGGCTATGCAGGAATCATTGAATCTAAATGGCTTCCACTTTTCATTCAGACGAAAATAATTCTAGCGGAAAGTTTCTAACATTCAGTGGATAAGTACATTTATTTTTTCGTAGCCCAAACCTAGCCTAACCTAACCAAACTAATCTTGCAACAGGAATGTTAACGATACAAGCAAGCCTTCTCCCCATTCGACGATATTAATTTGAACGACTTGGTGAAAATCGACCTTTTCCGTCACTATTCTGCCACGCCATCAATCCTCGTACACAGGGCAGAGTAGCTTCTTGAAGTACCACCCCTTAAAATTTGAATAGGCTTACCTCTATTACGACGAATGTTTCAGAGGAGAGCGGGGGATCCCCTTGATCCGTGGCTCTAATAGTGAGATTGTACATGGAAGTCTTATGATAGTCCAATTCCCTGCTCACACGAATCACTCCTGAAATGTCGTCGAGCAGAAAGTCCCCACGAGCCCCGTCCAGGATCGTGAACCTTACGACTCCCCCTAAGCCTAAGTCGTTGTCCCGTGCACTCACTCGGCCCACAACACTGAACTTTGGCCAGTCCTCCCGGATCCGAACCGTCTGAGCCCGGGCACTCGGGTCAAACTCGGGAGGACAATCATTCCTGTCCGTCAGCCTGATGGTTAGGAGGGCCGTGGAGGAGAGCTTTGGGACTCCGCCGTCCTCCGCAATGACGAGGACCGTGTACGTCTCCTGCTTCTCACGATCCAGCTCACTCACCACCTTGATCTTCCCACTCTTCTCATTGATTCTGAACAGGGGGGCGGACTCATTGAGGAGTCTGTAAGTGATCACAGAGTTGGGACTCCCTTCCTCGTCCTCGTCCGAGGCCTTGAACTGGGCAATGACTTCCCCCACTAGCTCCGCCCCCTCCCGGACCTCTATCTTCATGGCACTCTTCTCAAAGCGAGGCCGAACGTCGTTGATATCCAGGATCTGGGGAATTGAGATGGGATTAGTAGAGGCGGAGGAAGGAGGAGGTGTAAAAGCCCTTACCTTAATGGAGAGTAGATTTGACATGTGCTTAGGTGGCTTGCCCTGATCAAAGACCGAGATATTGAGGCTGTAGGATGAGAAGTCTTCCCGATCCAGCGGCCGTGCAACTATGAGATGGGCCTCTTGGACAGTCTCCCCGGTCCAAGTCGTGGTCTCCACAGTGACGATGTCCCAGGCCCCGTGACTCTCATCCCCATTTGAGATGACAAATGTTAGGAGCCCGTTGTAGCCCTTGTCCTTGTCACTGGCCCGAAGTTTGAGGACACTCGACCCAACCTCCGCACTCTCGTTCACCTAATTCAAACAAGAGATAGGATATAGGGGAGTGGATGGATGGGAAAGAGCGAGCTCGTCCATTTATTGAATCCCCGCAGATTTCCGACTCTTGACTCAACTATATCCGAGTCCGAGGAGCCGGGTGAAATGTGAGCTTACTCTGATTTGAGCTGGAAAATCTAGCAACTGTGGGAAGTGGATGTTGTCAGCGTAGTGGGAGAAGCTGTCCTCCTCCTCCAGCCCGCTCTCATCAACCTTATTGTTCTCCTCCGACGAGGCCGCCATCCGATCGTAACGCTCTTGAACCCCGTTGTCCTTGCACTCGAAGACCGAGGAGGAGGTCGAGTAGAGCTTAATCCCGCTCCTCGTCGACTCAGACTTATTGAAATTGTTCCGGAGCGTGTCCCGGAGCTCCACCTTGATGCTCATCACATCCGAGTAGTACTCCCCGTCAGAGGCAGTCAGGTTGAGGGCTCGGGTCGAGGTCCGGAAGTCCCGCAGGTCACACATCACACGGAGGCTCCCCGAACTGTCGATCGAGAAGCAGTTGTCCGAGTTGCCCCCAACTATCTTAAAAGTCACAAAGTCATTGTCAAAGTCAAGGGCCCCGAGTCGACCGAACTCGGTTTCAAAGCTGATGCTCCGGTCGATGAGAGCAATGCAGTTGGAGACTATGAAGAGGGGACGATTATCTATTACGGAACAAGAGTCGGAGGCATAATCAATTAAACTCAGGCCCATTTAAATGCTTCTGGCGGCAGTTGGGCCGACTCAATTACCGTTGAGCGGAGTGAGACTAATTTGGAGCTTAATTTCTGATTCTCGCCGGAAGGGGCTTCCCCAGTCAGTTGCCCGGATTCTGACAAAATATACACGCCGACTCGTCTCGTAGTCCAGAACTTGGGTCGACCGAATTTCTCCACTAAAGTGGTCAATGGTGAAAGGGAAGGAGTTCAAGTTGGCCATGCTGTACGTCACGTACCTGAATAGAGAAAGGGGACGGTTATGAGCTAAGAGTGGGCATTCCGTAAACGGTTGAGAAGGTTATTATTGTCCTAGTCCCGACCCATCATGGAGCCCCTTCTGCTCCTCATATTAAATCTGGATCCCCTCCGTCTTAAGGGGCATGCGGATTCGTGTAGGGGAACTAAGGACCCTAAGCCTAATCTTCCCCAAAGTTCAGGACTGGATAAGAGGGCCCACGTAATATTTTGTGGAGGAGGCCGGGCGTGATGCTCTCTGACCAGCAGCCTGGAGTAGGCTGATCGTACTTAAACCGTCTTACCCGTTCTCTCCCTCATCCTGGTCTCTGGCGTACACTTTCTTGACAAGAGTTCCCACGGGCTCACCCTCAATTAGGAAGGCCTCCTTCCCCGGCCCTATCTCATCAAACTTGGGGTAGTGCACATTGTTGGAAATGAGCTTTATAACAATTTTAGCGGCGGACCGATGCCGGTTCCCCACTCGACCCGGCCTCAGGTCCAGTGAGTCCACGGTGAGCGTGAAGAACTTCCTGGCGGGATCCAGCCATTTGGAAGTGTAGAGGACGCCGGACTTCTCCAGCACAAACTCTTCCCCTTCGTTCCCGCTGGAGAGGCTGAGCGTAACTTTTGGATCCGGCCTCGGGAACCGGTGGACAACGGAATGGGGCGGGCTCTGGCCCGAAATCTCCACTTCATATAGATCCTTGTCAAAGAGGATGGGGCTGGCGGCAGGGTTCAGCCACTGACTCTCAGGCACCTTCACATGAACTTCCTGCCACAAAATAAATCAAAGGAACTCAGTTGGGTCCCTCGGAGTCCCTCCGCTCCCCTTAATACCTGGCCTCCTATATATATGTAGAAGATCATAACTCCGAGTCTTTACTAGGAGGCCTTGAGAGCGGAGGAGGTTAAGGAGTGATATAGTACAAAGTCACTACAAAGTTACTCCTGAGTCGTAATGGGAGAAAGTTGGGAATCATATTCCAGGGCTGCCAGGGCCCCCATCTTACCCATATTTGAGAGAAAGGCTTACCTTTTGGGAGCTCTTGGGAGGCTGTCCGCCGTCGACAGCACGGAGTGTTAAATGAAAGTCTGTCCCCCTTTGATGTCCTTTGAAGTTGAGGCCCCTCGCCACAACCGGGGACATTACAATGTAAAACTCATTCCGGCTCTTGGTCGGAGTGACACGGAATATCCCATCTGGGTCACCTTCCCGTATACTCAGGTCTACGAGCCCGTTCTCTCCATCGTCGTTGTCCCGACATGTCACAATAGCGTAGATTACCCCATAAGGCCTTGACTCCACCTACGAGTCCAAATAAGGCTTAGGCTCACACTTCATTCTTCCATAAATATTGCTATAGAGCTCTTTGAGGACTGGAATCATTACTTGTGGAGGTCGGTTGATGTCAATTTGAGGGGAATGCCGATTGGCTGGTCGTATGGAAATATTGGCAGTGGTTTCTGCCGCAGGGCCTGAGCTCCACCGATTACTCGCTCTAACTCGGACGTGTTGTCTTTTCCCGGCCATGCCCACTAATGGGCGAGTTGGGGAAAGGACGCCGAGTATAGGGTCCACCGAAAAATAGGGATTCCATTCTGTTAAACTGCAATTACGAGTTCACACTGTTAGCATACAGGGCAGTACAGGGCGGAAAATCTCCCTGGAAGCCCTATGGTTGAGGGGCCCTTTCTCAACTAAGTCATATTTCGAATTCCGAGATGGGTTCAACTTTCTCCACTTCTTTACTTTGCTCATACAGTCCTAGTCTATACTCTACACTACAAGAGTTTCTCAGTTCACATGTTTAGGTATTAGAGCTTTTGAGTATGATTTAAGAATCCGTGATAAGATGCATAACATTACCATATCTCTCAGGCAAGCACTTTTATTTTATGACTAAAAAACTGTGCCAGCTCAAGCAAAGGCGAATATTAATATTTATTACTACTTTGCACTTTGCATTACCCTACTGACAGCATTTAAAAAGTTTTGCCCTGAACCATGACAGAAGTGACGTATTTAATTGAGAACGGGATGGCTTCTACTCACCTGTAATAAATTTCCTGGTTAGGCCCAACGTCGGCATCTACAGCTACAATTTTGGTGATTTTGGCGAGTATTGGGACGTCCTCAATGACGCTGACGTCGTAGGCCCCTTTCTCTAGGATCGGCGGCATGTCATCCTCGTCCTCTATGGCTATATAGACCATAGTGTCCGAGACTGCAATTGGGGAAGCACTAATTTCCTCTGGTGACACCGTGGTCGTAGTTCGGATCCCATTTTCCGGTAGTTTGGACTCCACGGGATTAAATATTTGTTTTTCCTTCCTGTTCTTTCGCTTCTCTCCGCTCCGGTTCCCTTTCTTGGTCTTTGGTCGCTTCTCCTCGTCCCTTGAGCTCCGTCGGAGAGCCTTGGCCGTGCTATTTCGAGTCCTAGGCCTCCGACTCACGCTCAACTTTCCCCCGGACCTCCGTCGGACGCTCTTACTGTTCTCACCCTCAAGGCTGGACCAGAGCTTGGGCTCAAGGAAGGCCCAGTCTGTGGAGGACTCGGTCAAGGGCTCAGTACCCTCCCCACTCAAATGTTGTTTCCTTACGGGCTCCCGACTCAGGCCATCACTGCTAGTCTTCGGTGTCAATGACAAGCTCTCACTAGCAACAGCTTGGAGCAAGGTGGCCCGGATTCGGAGGTGGTACAAACTTTTGAGCTCCCGGTTCAGGCTCCGCTCATTACTATTTACCCGTATGAGGCAGAAGACGAAGATCCCGAGTGGGCGGGCCTCGACCTTGAAGAGGCGGAGCGGGTCCCCACCCGTGATCTCGAATTTAACGTATTTGTCCGGGTCCGTGATCCAGACCCCGATCTTCTCCCGTGGCAGGACCAAGGAGGAGCCCACGGAGTTCTCCAACACGGAAGCATTGTAGACGGACTGCGTGAACTGGAAGGACGGGCCGGGCCCTTCAGGGGCCACGTCCTTCCAGTGTACTGAGGAGACTGGGACAGAGGATAACGCCAGCAGAATAAGGAGGCTCAGGTTCCAAATACTCATCCTGAGATACCTGGAAGAAAAAAGTAGGGGGCAGGATTAGGCCAGGACCTACTACTCTAGTACCTACCTACTTCCATACCTACTACGTAAGTACGTGCAAAAATACACTCCCATTTACATGCAAGTCCGCCCAGCACGTGCCACTTTACCTTTTCTACACATGTTTCCGAGAAGGGCCGTGCCTACTTGGCTAATCTAGAGTTCTTCTAGGATGAGATAGGTATTTATTTGAGTCTTTATGCAGTTATGATAGCCTCAATGGACGGAGGGAACACAATAGATCCGTCTCTCCTAAAGTAAGCAACATAAGAGGGAAGTGCTCGTTCATATACGTTTCAAGTCATCAGTGAAGTTGAGGCTCCTTAAGGCGCCAGGCAGGGATCCTCCGATAGGCGTTCTCATAAACTTTCCTTCCCCAATTCTCTCTTTACTACATATCAAATCAAAATATGACTTAGTATAAATCTATATTTACATTTCCGTCTGTGACAGGGGCTACTAAGACTCTCAGGATACGCAGTCCTTAGATACACACTGGGCCTCAGAATACTACCCGAACTCAAGGCATACATATGTAGTTTAGGAGTGGAGAAAGTATCAAGGTTCTACTCCAATTTTTTCAAGGATAAAAAATCTTCGCTTTTTGCCATGAACACAACTTTCAGGGTTATGTTATGATTCGGTAGATCGACACTTGAAGCACTCCGCAAACGAGCACATCTCCGACCTCTAGTACTTAAATACTCATCAAATCATCATCTTGGGCTTACTGGAATATTATGCAGGTATACTTCTGCTTTCTTGTCAGCGCCAAATTTTAATTTGAACTAAAATCCAAATGAAATGAATTTACTTTACTGCTCTCCTCCACATTTAGAAGGCGTAGGTAGTCGGATCATAGAACTCCTACCGCCACTCGCTGATGGCTCATGTACATGTACAGTAAAGCATAAGTGCTTTAACTAAACTTGAATTGGGGGTTCCAGTAAAAGTAACGTCCGGGCCCCAGCGTGACACTCAATTCCCCATAAAATGATTAGAAATAGGTAGGTGAAGTGAGGTAAGACAAAAGTCGGGGTAAAACAAAAGTTTGATATTACACAGATATGAGAGGTGATATCGAAGTGCCACCTTTCTGCCACGAAGCACATTGTAGTCAAGTGGTTGACGTATCATGTAAAAATATACGGCGGGACTTTGTGAGTCATAGTAACATGTAAAAAGTTGTTTTCCTGAGAACGGTCGGAAACAAAATTTACTGAAGGTAAGCTCACCATTTTTAAATAACTCTACTGACGACTTTAAGTGCAATTTAAATATTAATTTTTGCGAAACTAGTCCATAAATGTCCAAATTAGTGAATAGTACTTTAATAATCCTTAATTTGCTAGCTACTTAATTAATATAAATACTTTTGACTTACCCCGTGTGTTTTCTAAATAGGGGTAAGTCGAAATTACATGAAAGGGCATGGGGAATCCAATTTTACTCATTCTTTCTTCACCGAAACCTTAGTTAGTACTGACAATTATGTCTGCTTACTTAGATATGGGGCGTAACTACGTACGTAAGACTAGCAGGGAGGCTAAGTACACTCCTGAGGCGGTTGAACAAGCCATGGACGACATAGCAAAAGATACTCGTACATTACGTACGGCCGCTAAAAAATACGGCATCCCTGAGTCGACGCTTTGCAACCGTGTTAAGGGGCGTCATGGGAAAAGCAGCAGTCTCGGACGTAGAACAGCTATTCCATTGCAAATCGAAAAGGTTCTAGCTTCAGGTATGAGTCTTGCCCGGATTTAGTCTTAACATAAACTTAATTTTTATCTTAAAATAATTTAATTATTATGTTGGAGCGCTCCACTAACGAAATCAAAATGTATGCTATTTTGTGCAGGAATGATGCAAATGAAAAAGTGGGGATTTTCACTGACCCGAGAGGAAGTGCTAAAAGTGGTAGTGACTTTCGTTGTCGAGAACGACCTTAATACCCCATTCAAAAATGGAACTCCGGGGGAAGATTGGTTCCTCAACTTCAAGAACGTCACAGTTAACAGTTAAGAAACCACAAAGTTTAGAATGCGCTCGGAAGGCCGCGACGAATCCATTTATTGTTTATGCGTCTTTTGACTTGCTACAAAACGCAATAGATGAACTTGAACTTCACGACAAACCCAATCAAATCTGGAATTTGGACGAGACTAGCTTTTGCATAGATCCCTCAAAGACACGTGTTATTGGGCTAAAAGGTAGCCCGTCTTCAAGGGTAACAAGTGGTCCGGCGAAAAACCGTTCTTTTTGGATGCAGCGCTGCGGGAGATAAAGCTACACCGCTTATTGTGCTTAAAGGACTGAATATATGGGAAAAATGGATGGCACCAGAAGGAGAGGCTTACCCAAATACCTCCTACGCAACAACTCAAAATGGGTGGATGGAGAGACATCTGTTCTCAAACTTCTTTAAGAAAACATTCATTCCATCTTTAGGTCTGGGGCGCCCCATTTTGGTCATTTATGACGGACATAATACACACATCAGTCCACAGATCATTGAATTAGCATTGCAAGAAAATGTAACCATTTTAAAACTTCCTCCACATACAACCTTTGGACCGGACAGTATTCAAATCCGTGAAAAGCACATGGGACAAGAAATTAGTCCAGTTGCAAAGGAAAAATGTATGACGTATTTTTCAGAAGAGCCAGTTTTCGACGTTAATTGGGGAGACGTGGAGCTCGACTTCGGCGAATATTCTTATGAGTGGTTTTCGAAAAGCTGGTATTCATCCATTTAATTCTTCAGTAATACCGGAATCTAAGTTTGATCCAGCTGCTCTCGATCGTTGGAGCAAACGTACAATGAGCCAGCCTGCGAGTTCGACTACTAAACTAAAGTGGCTCCAGGAGCAGAAGTAATAACTACAGAAGAGCTTCTCCATAAATTATCTGAAACCCCAGCCAAGCCAACACGACAGAACAAAAAGCGAAAAAATGAAACAAGGAGTATATCTGCCACTAAACCACGCGTAAAAAAACCTAAGCCTGTAAAACCCATAACCTTACCCACTGTTCGAACAATTAAGGTTTCTACGACTCGTGGCACAGCCGGCACTTCTACTGTGTCCAAAGTTGATGACGACATTACCAGTGCTGACCATTGGGTGCACAATGATACCAGTGAAGATGATGAGGTCACCTTGTCAGAAGGAAAATGGGTGCTTGTAAAATACACTAACAAACCTAATCGCGACTTGCATTATGTTGGGAAAATTGTCAGCAAGAATCATTGTGTTGGTGCGATGGACTGGAACGTCAGGTTCGTTAAGTTTAAGGATGGACACTTTTTTTGGCCAGCGAAGGAAGAACAGGAAGACGTGTCTAAAGAAAATGTTGTTAAGATGTTACCTATGCCAAAACTCGATAGTCTTGGAGTCACAATGAAGTTCTCTGCTAATTTTGATAAATATCAATTGTTTTAAGTGTCGCGCGACAATTATTATTTCATATGAATGGAATTAATTGGATCGTTGTTTAACTATAAACAAAATTGAAAACGATGTCTAAATCACTGTGCTTTAACTAATTTAAACTGTGTTGTACGTAGAATATTATCTACATACATTTATTTACCATATTTATAAGCATGAAAACTTTTGACTTACCCCATTTCAGCGTATTCGTAACATTTAAACGGTCATAGCGTCTAGGCATGGATTTTTATAAACTCGACAAAAAATCAAAACTTACTGTCTCATTTGTTCGAAATTGTACCATCCGGCATATAAGCACGAGAGAATGGAGATATATAGACGACTTTTATCTTACCCCAACTTCGGGAAAGACAAAAGTTCTAAAATCGAATAATTTTTTAAATTACCCTGGCTTTGTGCGCCTGATTTATCATTTCCTGTGTTCATAGCATTATTTGGAAATGTCGTGAGAATACGACAACATTTTTTTTGTCATAATCGAATAAATATATTCGTCTATATAAATATATAGAGCGTCAAAGTCAACAATACGAAAATCGCTTTTGTCTTACCCCACTTCACCTACACCTTCACTGTTTGTAGTAGTACCCACTCTTGTCATTTTCAAGACCCAGTGCACCGAATAATTAATCCAGTCAACATTAAGGACCTTCCCTACTAAAGTAGTCGTATTATATATTACTCCTTTTTCTGTCTGCTCTGCAAAATATGAACATACTGAAGACAAATAAATACTTGAACAAAATTCCCACTACTCCGTATGTGCAATATTCTCCTTTAGCAGCATCAACAAACCGTAATACTTCTAACTAAGCCCGGTCTCTGGGGATCGTGTTGAAGTAGAGCCCAGTCTCTAATAAAGCCTGGGTCTCTAATATGGCCCGGGTAACGGCGAATTGCAGTAAGACTCGAATGAATGGGGTTCAAAACTAGCAGGTCAAATGTCACAGAAAGTAGCAAATGACTCGAAGACGATTTACATGTGTTTGTTTTGATCCATACTTAATGAGTCGCACACAAAATTACCAATATCAGAATGGTTTGATTTAATAAAATTGCGGGGTCATTTTGATGTGATATGAAGGTGACGGCTATTGTGCTCTTTACACATTCATCTGTGAGAAATTCTATGCATAATATAACATTTCAATCACATAAAACAGGCAGAAATTTTGCATTTTGTGTGTAAGTTAAGTGTTAACTCCGAATGAGTAGAAGGCGAAAAATGCACTACAAAAAAAGTGCAAGACTACCCTGAGCTTAGAGGTGCACTAGAAAGATGCAAACAAGTTTAACCGAATCCAAGTCTAATTTTTGCGTCACACTTCAGGTCCTCCGTGCGTACTTTGACATGAATTGATATAGGCGCATAGCGCAGACTAGATAGTTAAACCATTATGCACCCCGGACCGCCAGACGAAGGGGACTGGATAATTCTATATGAAAACGTGTAAGAGTCAGGTCGCGGTTGTTATGTTACAAAAGGTGTCATATCTCGAGATCCTTTCGACCTAGAGAGGTCAAATTAAGTTTGTTTGAAAGCTAATTGAGTTTAGAATTATAAAATCAACTGCTGGGATGTTTATATATAAGTATATGATAAGACTGTTAAAATTAGAAACTGCGTATAAAATGTGATTTTTAAGGGTGATGGAATTGAAATCATGAGTTCTTATACTGAAAAGTATAAGTAGCTCTTGCTCAAACAAAAGGATGAACGCGGAATTCATGACGGACATTCCCTTGCTTTTAGTTGAGATTTCCTAAAGATTGGGTTAATAAGCTTGAGGAATCATGTCACTTTGAAATAATGTCTGGTCACTAATAAAGCCCGGGTATCTAATAGTAGTAGTAGTAGATGCAAACCGGGTCTCTAAGTCGATCCGGATAGGCAGGGACGATTTTTTACTAGGGCCCAGGGAGCTGTGTTAGAAATATTACGGTAAGCAGATGAAAGTGCAGGGAAGGATTGACCTCGACATTAAAAAGTACTTAAAACTAACTCATCAAGTTTAAATATTCTCTGTTTTTATCAATTGAGTCCATGCATATCGGACTGAGCAAATAGCGTAGTGAAAGACAACTCTGTCAATTCTGGTTTAATTCATTTGCCGACTTCCCAGGATCTAAAATATAAAAGACTCCAAGAGCTTCATCTGGATCTTTTGCTGTAGGTATCTGTATTTCGCGAGTATATTCATGCTGTCGAGCTATAGCACATTAATATTTCAGAAGGGTAGACATTCTCTATTCCGTTCATAGCCCATAATACATCTTATAATACACGCTTATCTGATCCAGACTGTAATACAAATCAAAAAGCACTCCTGCAGTTCAGTGAAATGTAAAATAGGTTCCAGAAACCCGAAACGTAAGTCTTGATACGCTAGAAGAATAGACAATATTTCTACTTCGACTATAGGACCTACTTCCAAACTTCGGATGCACGCATAAAGAGCGGATAAAGTCGTTTTCGGAAATAGTATTATCCTGTACCCTGTGCCCAACTTTTCAAATAATTCCTCCTGAAAATGCCTAAAAGGCCTATCCCAGTTCCACTCGCTCCCAGACGGAGTCGCTAAAGAATTTATCAGCTCCTATCGAGTTAGCGGAATCTAATTACTTCGTCACAAGTTTTGCAAGGAACAGGATGTGAGGAAGAGCCAGCCAGACTGTACTTGGGTGTAAATCGATTAGGAAATCCGAATAAGAAATAAGTCACTCAATCGGGGCCAATCTGTGCTCTCCGGGAATGGGGGCCCAAAATATTGTTCCAATTAAATTGTGTATACAAGTATGTAGTTAGGCTAATAACTGCCAGAGCGGACCCAACACTGGTGCATCCGAACTCCAGGAAAAGTTTTTCCTCGGGGATTCTACAGCTGTACACCGGTACACGGGTCCCAATGAAATGAATTTTAGCAAAAAAACGGTTCCAGCGTTCCATGTAGTAGAAAAACGGAGTCTTCGGGGCTTAAAGGCTTTACATGGAATATAATCAGAGGGCGGACTAATTACAGGCCTTCCTTGGTAGTTTACAAATTGATCCCCAGCCTCCCGGCCTGGGACCCAGCAGAGGCTCCTCAACTCGGCAACTACATACTACATAGAATAGACCTACTCATTCAATTCTTTTGCTCCTGCTGTGCTTTAGCTCCTACAGTCCTTGTACATAGGAGGAGTGAAATGGATCCCAGATCCCAGAGTATGAGATCAGAGTGAAATATAGAGCCTGGGCCATTACGGAGCCGACTCTGATGATGTTGAGATTGTGGTTATTGGTTCCTAAAAGTCAATCAATTTGTTTTGCCAGGACGTTGGAACAAAGGGTTAACGGGGAAGGAATTTCTCCAACGTCAAAGTGTCAGTGGGAAGGGAGGCCTACCAGGAAGGTAATCTAAGAAAGAGTGAGCTCGTGGCTGTTCTGTGGTGGAGGCAAAATCAATAGGCGAGGCCGGGTCCCTCCATGGATTACTTTATACCGAGTAGTACATAGTAGTATATGCAGAAAAACAGGGAAATTCTAATTCAACCAAGTCCCGTCTAATCCAAACCCAGTCATGTGTGCCTATCTTAGGGAGCCCTGCCTGCCTGCCTCTGAAAGACTTGTTAATTCCCATCAAACCGCCGGAATGACATGATAGGAGACGAGACGCGTCGAAAATTTCCATAACATGAATTACAATCCATTATAAAGCCCTGTGGAAGCCCCATGGGCTATACCTGACATTAGTGGAGAGGCTTGAGGCTTTACCACACTAACTCATCCAGCTAAGTAAGTATTTGTAGTATGTAGATATAAAAGAGGACCGACCGTCGTCGTGGAGTGATGTGCTTGCTATGTATGCCTAGGCTTGGGCAGCATGGAGCCGGAGCCCATTATCATCCCCATTATAATATTACAGAAATGAAGTATCGAATAACCCACCCAAACACATTACGAGTCATTCACACCGCGGCTCAATACATTATTACTACCTACTCCCTCACGTTCCGCCACAGTCCATATCATGCTGAGGAGCTGGAAAAGGAGGAACATTATTATGCATTATAAAATAATTAAGGCTCGGCCGAAACCAGAATTGCCATAAAATTAGAAGCTGGAGCATATTCCGCCTCACGTTCCCAAATAAGTACTAGCCTCGCCTACGTCGAAGTAATCTAGTTGGGATCATATTCCAGGCGGCTGGGCAGGATTGGGTCTGTGAGCAGATACTTGTACCTTGTACATACAATAGCCATGGATGGAGAAGCCTAAGCCCGGCAGGTTCGGAGTCCATTGAGGACTCTAGGCTGAAATGTAAATAATTCTGGGGTGGAGCATGGCGGATCAAAGTGATTGTAAGGTGATAATCAGGAGTAGCAGGAGACAGGTGATAGATTCGCACTAGTCAGGGAGACGGAGGCGGATTTATTATTAACGAGCTCCAGAATGACAGAGGAAGAGAGAGACCTTCCAAATGCTCTAACGTAGGCATGATCTTCTATAGCTCGGCAGCCTGCCTCCAGGATTTCCAGATTAGAGACACGGGTCTGGATTCCCGTTATCCCATTGAGGAGTCCCATTATGGTCTCTCCCTACAGGATAGACTCGGTGATGAGTTTGCAGGAGGAGGAATTATTGGGATGGGACAAAATGAACACGCTGTCGGCGGAATTAATAAGGGCCCGTATGTACATACTTTGGGCTGCCTGGGGGAAGGCTAAGATTAAGATGATGAAGTGTTGGTGGGTGGATGGAGTGGGAGCCGGGATTTACATATGTAGCAGACCCAACTTCCAGGATCTCCTAAAGAAGGGAATAAATCAAGGGGAAGGATTCACACAGGTTAGCCTAAACCAACTTAATCCGACTCAAAAGCACGTAGGCCCAGAAAACCAGGAATGGGAATCAGATTAGGAAGCATAGAGTCCAACGGGCCGGAGGAGGAGAGGACGACCTCCTAAGATCAAAGTCACGGAGTTCATCTTGGAAAAGAGAACAGCTCACACTCTGGCAGGGACCATCCGAGAATTTCGATGGAGTCTATGTAGATCATATTGTGTATCTCATACATTAGGAGCTTGTATTGGTGCCATTGGAGGTCCAAACCAAAACTTTGAAACGACAGAAAATAGTAGGGCCACAATCATATGTAGTGGTCGTCCCTATATAAGAGATATGAACCATGATGGGAATGAATGAGTCCGTTTCTATACCGAGGCTTCATGTTCCAGACATACCGTAAGTGCGGAAACAAATAGTGCCCAACACTGAAGATTTGACGAAAGCCATGGACCGGTACCCGCGAAGAGGATTATGTAAGAGAACAGGCTGCCTATGGTAAGCTCATTAATGTGTAGCTGGTTCTGGTTCTCTCTTTAGATCTTCTAGTCGTACAAACTGGGTATCCAAACTCCTGCCCCAAGAAACATCTAACATATAATAGCGGTATGTACGGATATATCCTATATATAATTGCGCTATGTACGGCTATATACATATATTTGTCTGTACCTACCTATGTATATATGTAAACATTTCTGTCAACAGCTGGCAACGCCCGGAAACCGTTGTTGTTAGGACACCTCACTAATTGGCGCTTCACCCGTTTTCCTCTTTATGTTGGTATAGAAAGTCAAACTCAACTGAAAGATTCAACTTCCACGTGCTGCTGTAGCAGTTTGTAGTCAATACAGAATACGCTTCAATCCTCTAGACGTTTACTTATTATGTGTGTGGTTGTGGTAGAGAATATGTTGTTGAAAGTTAAAACCGAACATCGGCTCGGCTCTCAGTTACCACTAAAAAGGTACCCCCCATTGTTGGTGGCGAACGTTTTACTCAAACTACGCAAACACGCGTACTATACATACATATGATGACAAAAGTGGCCAAGTGCTTAACTTCATTTCCCTTCGCTTATCGTTACTTTAATAAGGTAAAGTTGTTGGTCACTTTTTCCATTCTATTGCTGTCGGCAATTTGCCGATGCGATATGATGGCTTTGTAGTGGCACTCTTTGGTCTGTCCAGAACAAAAGTAATTTCTATGCATTCAGTTAGGCGGTCTTTGCACTTCTTGGGAAACTCATAAATATGTTGCTCGCATAAGATTTCAATTACTAATGGATTTA
>JAQFZY010001512.1:0-15243 GCA_034696285.1 Hypogastrura burkilli | reverse complement strand
ATAATTAACGGAATTAAGATTGTCATGTTCGAAATATTTCAAAACCTTGGTGAGGAAATCTGTTATAATTGGTGAGAGATTTCGAATTAATTAGTGATCGTTTAAATATTCATCTATGACAATGTATGACGTCAGCAACCTTGACCTTTTACCCGATGCCTTAAGCACTGCGCTACTAGGAATGATGGTGAATACTGTTTCTGAATCCATAAGCCATATACTAGTTCAATTATTACCGCTTGAAGTTTGTTAACCTTGAACCTTTGACCTTGGAGTCTACCCCTTTAACACCATACTATTTATTATTCGAAAATGATTACTGGAGGCGATTTTCAAACTGATGTGTGGACGTTCTGGTAATTAACACATGATCTTGACCGGATTAATTTAACAGCACAGCCGATTTACACCACGCCATTATAAGAACTCGAATAGTTAAAACTCGGTCGTTTTTAAATCTATACATCGATTGCCATAGTTATAAGCATTTGAAGTCGGTTGACCACGACCACTTTGACCATAAGAAATCTATGTAGTAATGGAAGCCATTTTGAAATTGTTATAATATTGTTTCCGGTAATTGACCGCAACCCTTTGGATTAACTGGATCCATACTCCCCGCTCGCGCTCCGTTCACACAAACGCTGTATGTATTGGCGGTCCTATGCTCTTATTTTGTATTCTGATGATGGCGCGTTGAAATCCGAAAGAAAACGGACCGAGACTACGCATTCACATGATCTTTCACTGAATTAGGAGCCATATTCATCAGTAATCAGAATGTGATCTAAAGGAAACTGAAGACGTCATTTGCCGTATACGTGACATTGCGATGTTCCTAGCTTCGATAAGCGATGACATATATACATAGTTACGAGACGAGCACGTACTTTCCTAGGTTTCTGAGATATGAGTTATCGTTATCAACTATGTACTACTGGCACTATGTACATATGTATGTAGTAGTAACCTGCGTGTACGTTATTGTACATATGTTCTGTCACGTATTTGTTATCTCTTCTGCTTCCTTTGTCATTCATAACATACATACCTTACATATTATAGGTTTTTTCTCGTAAAATGTAAACAACGGTTACTGCAAGAGGCAATGTCATAAGTCATCTGTCATCAAAGTGTAATCCCATGTACATCAAATATTTTCTTGGCACCATATATATGTAATGTAGACAAAAAAAGGTGGCACTAATGTCGGCGCATAAGCGTCCCTGACTTGCTTTATCATTTTCCTCCAATACATACACAGAATTTAGTACAGCTCGGAGAAAAACGATTTAGTGTCTCACACTGTTCGTTCTTTTCTTTGGTAGTTACAATTACAACCGACCGTGAGGTGCAAGGAAAAGAAGGCCTGCATATTATTTCAGATATATTTATATATTTTTCGAAATCAATACAGAACTCCTATTAATTTACGAAGCTTATTTAGTGAATTATGGAAAGTTGGACCACGACTTCACATGAGCTTGAGCTCGAAGTCGATACCGGACTTGACCTTTACTTACTTTTCATATTAATTGCAGTGTCAATACTGGCCGGCATAGGGACCACACTCTGCCTTCTCAACTGCGTCAAGAGATACTGTACCTGCCTCAAGCGTAGTCGGAAGCATGAGAGGCTCCATGAGTCATTGGAGAGCATTTCAAGTCCGGCCATATATGTATCGACCGGATTTCGAGTCAATCCCATTTCAGAAGTCAATAGAAACCTGGATGGACATTATCTGGGACCTGATGATGTTGAAGGAGGATACAGCGGATCACTCGAAAATTTTAAATTCACATCCCAAGGCTTCAAAGATGTGATTAACCAAGAAAAGGCTCAACAACTCCCTGAGCCCAAAGGAAAATTGGCTCTTTTGTGTGAGAAGTATAAGATTGGAAGACCAAAGCTTAGAATGCCTGAGCCGCCAATGGCATTAGCAAAGCTGAAGAAAGTAGTGGATTCTGCTGTCATGGCGCATGGTTTCTAAAATGAACCCTGATGGTGATGCATTTACAATTTCATGGCATATTTAACAAAGTTGTAATAAATATTCACTTCTATTGCTAAAAAATAAATAAAATAAGCTTAATAACACCTTGCCTGATTTTGGTTAAAATAACTTTGTTTTAGCTTTGAGAGTAGAGAATCATAATCAACCCGAGGTCAATATTTTTAGGTACAATATTATTAAGTATTTCTAATTAACTGTCTTAGCTTTTTTTGAAGGGGACTTAATACGATGTGATAAAAAAACATCATGTATACCATTTTTTGGTTCCTCGTCGAAGATGCGTGTTAATTTGGATGTTTATATGTGTACCTATTGCGATTGACATAGAGACATGGAAATTTATAAATACACATAGATTAGACAACATTAAATAATAGTTTGCTTGGAAGGTCCAGAATTTTATCGAAACTTGGCCACCCCAAACTTCAGTCCCGACGTAATAAAATATGTGTGAAACTGCGCTGTACGGGGTAATATCAACTAGATACTTCGCTTATGATTAAATTAATCAACTAAAGTTAAGAAGGTCATATTGAAAATTAACTTGAAGGTGTTCATAATCTTATATCGGAGAAAAAATGGCTTGATTTTATAAATTCCAGCTTATGCACACTTTTTGTCTCGAAATATTATGGCCACATTATCCATCATGGATCAGTAAACTGGTGCGACAGATGTTGTAGGTTTCATCCTCTGATGACTAACAGCTAGAGTTCAACCAATACCTAGTAATAGGGCACCCTTTGTGAAAAACGTATTATTCAATCATGTTAAAGATCAAAGTTTAATTATGTTGGCAGATGGGAAACATGTACATACTAGAAATCGTTAAGTATTGGGTAACAGTACCCCAGTACGGATAACGAAGAACCGCACCTTATCTTATAAAATGTTATACTCACTTTTTGCGAAAAGCTCAGTCTAAGCATATTTGTTCGGAACACCTAGTCATAAGCTGAACTGATACTCCCAGAGGCGCCGGCAGGATTTTTCCCCGGGTGGACCCAAAAATTAAGCCCAAATTCTTTAGATAACATGTCATAAAACAAGTCCAAATAATTCATTCCAGACCACATTCAAATTAGGCTAGAAAAACGAACATTTTTATTTGCTATTGCAATACAAATGGTGTAAAAAAAAGTACGTTCGTCTACATCCATTTGGTTTGTTTACGCGTAAGAAATTAGGCACTGGACCAGCACGCCTCCGATTGTGAGATTAGAACGAATCAACTATTGCAATCATTTAATACTAGGCACTTATTTAGAACAAATCCTAAATACCCCGAAAATCAAACTAAATTGAGCCGAACTTAGTATCACCGAACTTTTTGTTTATCAAGTTTTCCAATAATTTTCGAATCATATTTTTCGGCTAGAAATAGAAGGTGAAGAATTACAATAGTAACTACCTAACTAACCTAACCATGAGCTTCAAATATAACCTAACGTTTCAATTTATCTTGCGAATTCAAAAAGGAGGTGTTCAGATTGCGAAGCTATCTTAATTCTCAGAACTCGAAAGTTAAGCCTGCCTTAGAAGCTGTTCGTTTGCTTAGGCCAAAATCCAATCACACTATACAGTGACTGCCTATTGTGCACTATAGGCAAACGTTTTAACCTAACATAATCAAATATCAAATCAAATTGCCAATATTCGGGGGAAACTAGTTAAAATCTCTCCTTCATTTCGGTAAAAGTAAGTTATCGACTACATAGTTTGTTTTTTTAGAAAAGCTGGAATAGCTACGATAAGCTAAATAATAAATCCTAAAAAAGTCTAAGGTGCCCTCGCTATTTTTCGGCTTTTACTTTTTGTCTACGTTGTGCCGTTTGGTCACAGTCGTTAACTGAAGAATTTTAGGGGTATGTAGGGAAATGCATACCCTACAGAACGTATCTTTTTCCGTATTTCTTTATTTATTTACGCACTCTCTGTTGTCACGGAGAAAAGATACGTATCCGCTCAGGGAATAAGCTATACGATTCCCGTCTAGTCATTCCAGTAGTCTATGAAAACGAGCACCGTTTTGTTTTGTTTCTCTTTCAATTTTAGAAACAGCTGGCACCTATTTTTTTTTCAAAAACATTGCTTTGTCATTTGTTTCCAAAAAATAAAAGAAAACACAAGCTATCAATTTTTCAATGTTCTCCAAACCAAATGTGACCTGTCAGCCATCATTTTCCTTGTTTTAACTTAAAGAAATAACACGCGGCAAACTAGGAGTCTCAAGAGGGCGATAATTTCAGTTCACCGTGTTAATAGTAACTGGTAAGCGTCTATTTTTTCCGTTATATAGGCAAAGCTGAAATGGCAATTTGGAACTTTAACTCAAAGAGCTCCTAAAAAGCGTTACGGCGAGACACTGACTCACGCTTTTTACAGCAAGTCGCAAAGATCTTCAGATGGTGCGACGTTTGAGTAAAACTTCGGATTCGAAAAGGGATATGGGCTACGGGCTATTTGCGCACTAAAAATGGTGCTCGGAGCTACAGAATATATTCTCGAAAGTGGAAAATTTCCTCGTACATTATGGCTCCTTTAGGTTTTTTCCAAACGAAATTTGCTCAACATCGCTGCGCATGAAATGAGTTTAGACCCCACCGCTGAGCCCCAGGTGGGCCTAGGACCACCTCAGCCGGTGCCTCTGGATACCTTCCAGTGTCGTGTATGGTGTAATTAACTGCTTGATTAAAAGTGAACTTCTCAGTGTCCATGTCCCACTGATATATTATTATCGTTATTGATAAAGACTTGAATGACACTTGCTCACAACTCACGGGGTTAATACAAAACGCATACATACCCACGAGCGTGATCCTGATGCGGGTCATGTACTTCGACATTCCGAGCAACTCCAAGTTAAAATGAATACTTTAGCCTCCAGTTTCTGTGTCCTACGTTCTCTATTTTACATTTACTTGTGCTTACATTGTCACGGGGCCGTAGCCGATGAAGAATTGGACACTGACACTTACGAGACCCCACCTTGGATGATTCCTAGGGAATGTAATTATCAAAATGATTACAATAGTTATCCCGCGACCTGTGCTGTTACAATAAGTGAAGACGAGGAGAAAAACGTCGGCTACTGGAGTCCGTGTGGTTATACAAGTTGTGAAATCACTTATACGAATGCGGGAGGTACGGATGCTCCAACAAGGCTTCAAATCCGAAGCTACATGCAAGAAGGAAATACTGCATTTGCACCAGAAATTGAGATTGCTATGAAAAAGTCCTCAACGGATATCAGGAGACATATCGTAAGTTTACCCGCCAACGATAGCTGGAGGGAAGACGAGGTTGATCTTATCGATGCGACGGACTCAGCAGTAAGTAGTCAATAAGTTGTGTTCGATTTAAATATGCATCGATTTCGTCTATGCATAGTCTGAGGTGTGTTTCAATATTTCAGGTAATTTATGTGAAATTGGTAGCCTCATACTTTGACAATCCAGTCAATTTTGGAATAATTGATAAAATAAGAATTATTTCAAATGGTCAAACTCCGCCTCCTACCACAGCTGCTCCAACTACACCAGGCGTAACTACGGATGATCCAACTACACCAGGCGTAACAACGGATTATCCAACTACACCAGGCGCAGCAACGGATGATCCAACTACACAAGACGCAACTACGGATGATCTAGCTACGCCAGGTACAGTGTCAGAAGGGCCAACTACCGCTAATCTAACAACAAAGGATGCAACTACGGAAGGTTCAAGAACAGATGGCTCAACATATCAATCCACTAAAGGACATACCACAACGGATCCAACAACTCCAACGAAGGAAACCACTACAACATATTCAACTCCAGCTACGGAAGGTCCAACCGGTACAGTTTCATATACGACCGATGCACCTTCAGCCGGTAGTTATGACTGGGACGATGTACCAATGATTGCTCTAATTGCAGTCTCATCCTTCCTACTGCTTTTATCATTAACGCTGGGCTATATTGTCTGGGCTAGACTTGGTGCCAAAAGCCCACGCCTACCACATAGTAGCGTGAAGTCGAACAGGGTCTTTCGAAATGGACTAAATGATGGCCGAAGTCCTAACTTGTACAATCAGAACGTCGTTCCTGGCAATGGCCAGCTTGGCAATGGTCCAACGTCTTATCCGTATCCGTATCAAGGAGCTCCTCAAACACCAAGCAACTTTGGCTACCGCAATCCAGTGTACGACGCAGACCCAGTGGGCTCTCTACAACCCGCCCCCTTCAGTGGAATAGAAGATTACCACGTCCTGCCGCGGCTAATACGGCGATATTAATACCAAATATCTTTTCACAAAATTTCCTCTTGCCTCAACGCTTGTTTCTTAACAAGCAAAATACTGTTCGTAACACATCCTTTCTACACTCTTTATGAGTTTCACAATACTATAGTTTCAGTGACGACTGACGACCACATACCTCAACAATACTGAAACAAGAATGCATGTATGTATACGTAGTAACTGATTTGTTCTCAATTGCTACATTATAGTATCATTGTTTAATGATAGTTCAAACGAAAATACATTGTAATAGCTCCATTTCAGTTATACATTATTTTATTCCGGCAATATGCGCGTCTTTTTACGAGTAGTTAATGGAGCTCTCACCAACCAACCACTGTTTCTTGACTTGTCGTCCCATTTAGGCCAATAGCTCTCGTTCATCTCCTGCGGCGACATTTTGAAATAGATGGACCATGTCTTTCATTAGGCTTTTGTACCTCGTCTTGATTAGTTGCTCCAAATACGACTTCCACTTGGGATAATATCTCGTTAGTGTTTTTATATCTCTGAATAACGAATAGATTCAAAGAAAAGAACTTTAGAGTTTAACGAAAAATACGAGCTCATAATTTCTGAAAAACATTACATATTCGGGTGAATAAATAAATATATAAAATAAATAAATTCTGCGTGGTATTAGCTTAAAAGCATACTTTTGAGCCAGAATAAGAATTTCCGTCCTCATTTCGGTCCGATAAGCTGAAATGTAATAATACGGCAAAGTTATATGTAATATACCCACTGCGCTAATCTGAGTTAAATAGAGTGATCATCTTATAAAGTTGGAGTATATTTTTAAACTGGCGGGGTTGTCCTATGTTCATTATGTTAAGGTTTTGCGGTCTGGTTTTAAATGGGCGGCATGTCGAATGTAACAGATTTTGACTATAGAAGGAAAGAAAGCTTTAGTAAGAATGTCATAGAACTCGTGGAAAATGACTAAGTTTTTTGGTCACATGGCCAATGGATCGAAACTCGAAGCTTCTCAATCAGTACGATGCACAAAACATGTATCTACCTTTGTTATAAGCTGCATCCTTGAACAAGGCCGGAACTTTACCGAAGGCCTGTAAATTGAATGCCAATAAATGCTTAGTAGCACTATAGGTGGCATGATCAGCGGGAGAACCTAAAGTAAATTGATGCGTAGATTGTTTGAACGCCCTTACCTCATGGATGGCGTATTTTTTTAGGAACTTTGGTTTCCCCCTGTTAATATTAATCTCGTAGGCCGCCACAGCCCCCTTGTACACAATGTAGACGCTGTCCCCGTACTCATCCTCGTTATTGATAAAGAGTCCCGGAAGAAATACGGCGTGACTGAGGCGGAGGCAAACGTTCCGGACAAACGTGAGGTCTCCGATGGTCCCAAAGAACTTGCACCGCTTCACCGTGTTCGAGAAAAGGAGAGAGGCGGCGTCAATCCGCATCGAGAGCGGAAGAACTTGGATGGCCTGGTGAATCTGAACCCCCCGACACTGCTGCCAAAGCATGATGAAGTACGACAACATGAGCTCCTCCCGGTCAGAGCTCAGGCCCACGTTACTCAGGTGAGTCTATGTACGTACAGAGGACTTCGACTGACTTAGGAATTCCACAGGTACACGCAAGGACGCAATCAGACATTGAATAGTTTACATTGGGTACCGATGGTCCTTACCGCCACAACCTTTGCGTTGTAGAAATAGACTCGCCGTGCCTTAGAGAGTGAAGTGAGGCCAGTTGAGATACTTCCAATTATTACGTTGATCCCAAACGCACCAATAAAGATGCATAAGACCGAGACCAAGCATTCCTATGGGACATTATACGTTGATGTAATACAATCATATACAATGGCCAATTCAAACGCAAATATTTGCGGCACTGATGGAATCTCCATTTCAACATCGACGTAGTATGAGCTGACGTGATGCATACAATTGACTGCCTATGTTACTTATCCGAATCCTGGTGATAATGAGACGGGTGTCAGTTGTTACGCACCGGGTAGTTGACAGGCACAATATCCCCATACCCAGTCGTTGTAATTGTGGCAACCACAAAATACAGGGAACGGAGATACCTAATACAAAGAAACACACAATTAATAAAACGACTTGTTATTCATATTAAATACACCCACAAAGCGCTAACGAAATAATTTGTATTAATGGCGTATGTGTGTTGTGCAGTATATGTACAGTATAACTTAAGAAATAATACTTAAAGCCAATAATGTAGGATATACATATTATGAATTACCACCGGCTGTGAATTTTGGATTCAATGTCGTCATTTTCGATATACAGGTTGTCTGGCAAGTAAAAGAGAAGCACGGAATGTAAAATCAATTTAAACGTATCAGACTTGAACATCATTTTGTAGCAGCCTTGAGTCTCAAGGGAGACAAAATTTGCCACAGTGTATTAGCAGTCAGCATTCAGCTGAAGATATGAGACATTTTGACAAGGAAAATGAATAACTTTATCAGTCATATAGTTATTCAAGACACTCACCATAAGTTTGGACCCATGATATCGGATGGCAATCCATTAGAGTGTTCGTACCCCGCTTGCAGTCCACAGCATAAAATATGCAGGCGGCAATGTGACCAGCAAGAAAGAAGAGGCTACCCGAAACGGAGAGCCGGTACCTAAAAATGCTGACGTCCAGGTCTTCCTTCGTTGAGCCCAATACGTCGTAGAAGTGAATCTAATGGTGTGGAACAACGTAACATATTTACTTTGAAAAATTCCAAACTCATAAACTGGACGGAAGAGAATATGTATGACACTGGGTCTTGAATTGCTAGCGTTAAATGTTGGACACGTTTAACTAATCACTTTCCACACTATTATATATTTTGATTTTACGTTTCACTTACCAGTCTTAGGAACCGAAGGAGTTGCCATCCGTTTGAGGTCCACGGTATATATTCAAAAGGAATGGCGGTAATGAAATCGATAAGGAAGAGCCTTGGGGTCAGGACATAGCTGGAAAGGTTATGTTTTACGCTGAGTGAGTCCGACATACTAATACTACCAAATGCAACATGAATGAATGAACTGGCTTACTGTAATGAGATTTTCCAGAATATTTTACAGTAGTAGCCCCCTCCGGCCACAGGAAAAGGCTTAATAAACCCATGAACGATATCAATAAACATGATGATTTCGAGAGCCACGCCCAGTCCTGGAACGATTGCAGTGGTGAACCGGTCGGTCACAGTTAACGTTAACGATGGATGATATTTAAATACGAGGTTGTAGAGGGTGACGCAGGGGGAAAGGAAGCAGGCCAGGAGAACAAGGTTTGCATACCAGGTCATGTAGGTCGAGTTGGGATGCGGGAGGAACTTGAATTTCTTGGGGTTACTGCAGAAACATGACGAGGGCGGGATTAGTGAGTATTTCTTGGGTTTCCGTTAAGTGTCAGTAAAGTAATTGTAGCCGATTTAAAACCTAAACTATGCCTAAGTTTAGGATAGGATACGATATGTGGTAATCTGTTATGATTAACCAAATGCACGGCGCGAAGAGCTGTGGGCTAGGTTAGCAATGTAACGCTCGTGACCGACGATGACCGTGGTGGACTATTTTAGCGTGATTTCTCTTTGGCGTTTTGCACGTAAACATTTTTACTGGGAACTAGATTCGAAGTCCTTTGGTTTCCGTGAACTTACTCTGTAGCAAAGTAGAAGAATGGGAGGCGGCGGTCCTGAGTTCCCCAACTCATGAACGCATCCAAAAAGAGCTGGTAACGGCTCCGATGGAACATTTTCTCCTCATGCGCCTCGTAGCCATGGATCCCGCTCTGGAGCTCCAGAGAGTGGACCAGCTTCTGAATCTCGTCCGTCTTTTCCTTGACCATTTGGATATAGTTGTCGTCATATGATGGGTCCAGCTCCTCCATGATCTTATACTCAAAGGCGTCCTTCAAGCTTTCGTCCAACATTGCAACTATCCGCTTCTTCATGATCGGACTGTTGTAAATTGTTAAGTATGGGGTAGGAGACTGTCAATTCTGCTCTAGTATACCTACAGTATAATGTGGTCTGGTAAAATAAGGATACACTTATTAATCTTACTATCGTTCCAGGAGGAAGGCAACCTCTTCGGCGTTCAGAGCAAAGACTTCCACGTGAGTCGCGGCAATCGCTGAGTACTTTCGTGGGAGTCCGTACAGGACAGCGTTTTCACCGAAGGATCTGAGTTTAAGCGAAGTTCAAACATACATATTATGCGAGAAGTATAAACGAAGTACTACGGGCTAAATATCAAAAACTTACTCTCCAGCTTCCAGGGTGCATTTCCAATTCAAGTACTTGTCGCAAACATAGACTTCTCCTTCCAGCGGAATAAGCACCTCGGTTTCCAAATTCCCCACCCGAGCAAGTCTCTCACCTCTCAAGTAATACTCCTTTCGGAGTACTTGAGTGAATCATTCAAAGGATTCAGATAAAAATAACTTCAATGTTGTCACGTATATCAAAAGTTTAAACCAGATATATTCCTACAAATTATATTTCCGACTTCTAAAATCCCTAAGGAAGCTCAACTCAGCCTTCAGAGCAGGAGACACTGAATAAGTGTGAGAATAGTTTAGAAGCAGCATAGATTTACTTACACTGACAAAGCGCTCGACGGACTGTGTCGTTTAAGTTCTGAAACAAAGGTATTTCCTCAAGCTTGTCTCCCACAATGCTTTTGTACAGGTCACTTTCCAAGGCTGAAAATATGAATCTCTTATAAACGACGTATATGCAGGAATGTGCGACTAACACTAAAATGAATAGTTGCAGATCACTTACCGGGATGCAAATCAGAAAACAGCTCTCTTGGCTGCAGCCCACGGGACTAAAAAAAATGAAAGCAGTTAGTCTCCTCGAAACTGGAGCTTGAGTCCTTTGAGATTCATTTCAATGAAGCCTTTAAATAAAAATGGAGAAGATTTTCGACATATCCGTCACCCAAACTATAGTCAATTTATGTACACAGTACACACGGTCACGGCCAAACCTTACTTTGAGTAACTACAGAAATATGATAGCCGGTTGCATGGAGATTGCTCATAATATTATGATAAAAAAGTAAATTAAAATTGGCACAAGCCGATGGTTCCTGTGCTCAGGTCATTTTGCTCTGAGCACGGTCTTACCGTAATCCACGTGTACTTCATGTGCATGGAAACAGACCTTTGAGAGTAAAAGAAATGTTAGAGAGGGATGATACGAATTAACTCATATATAAGAAGTTGCCACAGGAGCACGCTGTATGGTATGTATTTCTTACTTGATCCAAACTGGTGGGAGCCTCTCTCGCCGGAAAATGTAGAGCAAGCATTTTCTCTTCTCCGTGAACGAGCCTCTTATCTCGTCACTATCAACTTGGGCCGCTGTGATATCCCCTTTAAAATACAATATCACAGCTTCGAATTGGCCATGTGAGGACATTCTCGTATAAGCAGGGATTAAAAAAATCTGATCAACGTGCAAAATGGAATACTCCCTAGCTGGATATTTACGGCTAGATTATTTGACAACAAGATGTCATCTAAAATACTTAACTTACCGATGATGTACCGCATAAGAAGGGCCCCAACGATGGAAACAATTATAAGAAAGTATATCTCTTGTACATTGAATACCACCAACTCGCCGTAGCCTATACTGAACTATTTAACAAGGAACAAGGTAAAACCAGTTTGAACAATTTAATAAGAATAAATCAGTATGAATCGCACCAGGCACTGCGTCACGTAGTAAATTGAGAGAATCCACCGACGGCCGAAAGGATGCTGCTCTAGACCTGGATGGAGCCATAAAACAAATGAATACTTGTGTCTTGTGTCCTTAGACATGGAAAATATAATGTAAGGTCTACTAGATGTCACAGTTGCCCATCCGTCATGTATACAAAGCGGCAACTTGTACTCATCCCCATCTTCCCAATCCTTCGGGCCCCATGGACATCCAATGAAACAGGCGAGAGTACCAAGGACGGCAGCCATGGAAGTGGTCAGCAAAATGTACAAGCCCGTCCTGGAAGATGGAACATGTCAAACGGATTAAGCAAATGTAGGATATTTGCAGTCTTAACATTGACGTATTACATTTACTTACAAAATATTGATCCTGCCGACAAAGATTCGGTGGAGGATCTTGTAAACTCCTCGTAAGCGATATATCTGAAAGGCTCTAACCCAGCGAAATTTCGTGAACCATGTCGACCCTGTAATGAAACGGCGCGGCGGTCAACTCTTAACTCCAAAACTTTAATAAAACTACTCAACTGCGCAGTTATACGTTGAACATTTAAACGGTAGAGTGTAGTGTGAATGGAAATGGAGGCTTATCGTTGTAATACTTACCTGGGCCGTATCCCCAAAAATTTGTCCCAGCCAAAGCCACAATTGTCAACTCGAAGGGTGTGGTAAAGGCAAGGTCATATACGAACGTGCCGTCCCATATGTACCTAATAGCAGTCCGTACTGGATGACTAATCAGCAAGTTCTTTTTGTTGAAAAATGCCCAATGAAGCTTCATGTACCTAGTAACAGACGCATTGAAGATGAAAGACTCGCTTCAAGTTCATACATACTACGTTTCTATTCAATTTTAAACTGCTAATTTCTCCGTTGGGTAATAATGCCTGTACTTACATGTCAATCCAGGAAATAATATCAAAAATAAGTGAGCAAATTCGCGTGCTCGGTGGTCGGCAACCTCCAAAGGTTTCTATGAAAAGGAGAAGGAAGTTGCCTAGGCTAAGAGTGCTGGTAAAGCATATCCATGACTTGGCAAACATCCCACGAGGATGAATAGTTCTTTTCATCAACAGACACCTAGAGGTTTGACATGCTAATCTTGTATTCATCATTCCCGAAGCTACTTTCAAAAGTTCGGATTGGTTTTGAAAGTGGAAACAATCCGATAACATGTATCGAACGCCGGAATTAGTGTTGCGTACGTAGGCTTTTGTTAATCGTATTATTATAACCATTTTAAACTTTTTTTACTCTCCATACTCATATCATATTAACACGTATAATTCAAATGGTAAATTAAGGCTTACTTAAAGATCCTCGAGAACCGGATACCATGAAACCCCTCTTGATACTCACGGTAAGTGCAGATCGGCACGTCCTCTCTCTTTTTTGGGAAATAGATCCATGACCTGATCTTTTTCGGCCTGTCTTTTATGATTCGCTTCTTATCGCTCAAGTTGGCCTTGCTCCCCATATGCTCCTTCGAATGCTCCTGATAATGGAAACATCATATTGTGCTAACTATTATAAAAATTACTGCCGATTTTGCACCATCCGCAACCTACAGGTCGCATTTCTCAACGTACGCTCACCAAAATCATCCCACAAAAAGTTATGACCAATACAAAGACCAAGTGTGAATATGGGATTTTTAGGGTCAAGGGGTCACCGCTTAAAAAATAAAAAACAAGGCTCTTAGCAACGGATTTTTTTTTTCACTTTTGTTGACATTTTCCGAAAATCCTTTAGGAAATTGTTTGCACTTTTCATTCCTCCATGGTCCATCGCAACCCACCAGAATACACAAATCCCAGCACCAGGGCACTAATCATAATCACAACTGAGGTTCACTTTGGTCGGGTCGTACGGCAGAAAAGTAACTTCTTGAAACATAACTTCATAACGTAATGCATACCGCGCTAGAATAATTTTAACATGTCATGCGTCTCTGTTTACTACGCACAGCCACCACCCACCAGAAACCGGTCAAACACTTCCTCTTGACCTTAAATGAGCATTAGATAAGGATCTAGAAGAATAAGGAGCCAGAAAAACCTCAAAAAAATTTAAATTACTATTTTTGACTAATTTAATAATATGTCTTATTTCGACCCAAATCATTTTCCATTACATGTATCGCTAGAATGAGTTACGTTACGTACGCGTGCTTATATTTATTAAATCCGGTATTTTCACTAATTAGTTCCAAGCGTAGAGCCAACCGCGCTAAGCGGCGGAGCCGCGTGCGCAAGTATTAGACACGAGCCGAAGGCAAGGTCGTTACTTGTAACAATATATTATTATACTTAGTCCAGAATGCCATATCTCTACAACACGGAGTTTTTAAATTTGCGCAAGCAAACGTACGACCATGGGGTCAACGGCTCTAGAGTCAAATTTTTGCGTAGATTCTTAAAATCCAATGTCCGTTCCTGCCGAATGACCCCTTGACCCCTTCCAGGTCGGTCAAAGTTGGTCAAAAACGATCTTTTACGAAATATTCAAAAACTAAGGCATGTAGCAGATCAAAATTTCTCTCCGCACCTCGGGATCACAAATATGGAATGCAACACGTGATTTGAACCCACCGGTGATCCCGGAAGGTCAACCGAGGTCAATCCGACACGACCAGGGCATGTGACACATAAAATTGACCAGAATCCACTACTGAGTGTTACTTCATGGTTGGATTCATGATTTGACCGCTCCGTGGTCAATAGGTGACCCCGGAAGGTCACCTGGGGTCAACCCGACCACATCATATTATGTAACATATCAAAATGACATTACGGGCCTGAGGATCATGAATACAGTTGTTAAACCAGTTTTCCGGCCTACCGGTGACCCCACGTGCCCGCGGTGACCCGGAAGGATCGCCCGAGGCAAATTTGAGTTAGCAACGGATTCAAATGCCACAAGGCATGCAGGGTCATATACTTGGAATGAATTTTTGATTTTGACTTATCGGGGTCACGTGGTGACCTCGAAGAGGTCACCCACGTCAACCCGACCATATTAGGTCATGTGACATATCAAAATGACCGTATGGGCCGGGGGATCATTAATACAGTTGAGAAAGGTTTTCCAGCGTACCGGTGGCCTCATTATCCCGGGGTGACCCGGAAGGGTCACCCGAGGCTAATTCGAGTTAGCAACGGATTCGGATGCCCCAAGCCATGCAAGGTCATAT
>JAQFZY010001511.1:0-15248 GCA_034696285.1 Hypogastrura burkilli | reverse complement strand
TGTAACCCAGGTTTTGCAAAGGCCGTTTTCCTTCAGAGGGAAGCCGTGAGCCGTAAATACTAATTCGGCTCCTCGTACCTTCTTTGATTTCTGTGTATTCGGACAATCCGCAACTACACAAGCGTATACCATTGCGACGTATTATAACTTCGGATTACGATAATTATCTCGTATTTTATCAACTTTAAAGCACTGCTAATCCATACCCAAACTGCATTGAGACAAAGGAAGAAGAAGACTAATCTGCAAGAATGACGTCACATAGCCTCCCGCTCTGGTCCACTCCGGCTATCTGAAAAAAGTTTCTCTCTTTTCACTCTATGCACGTTTTGTCCGAACCTTACCCCAAGGCCCAGGCCGCCCAGCACTCGATCCCCGTTGATACAAATCCTTGTTTGTAATTCCTCACTCCTCACTCTAGACCTAAGTTATATATACGTAGTACGTTAGTTCCCATGCTGGCATCCGCGCTTGTAGACAGAGAAGTAGGAGATGATATTATATCAATACACCGCCCATGCCGCACTAAGTGACTTACGGGCCCTCTGTGATGGCAAAAGCCAGTGCTACATGCGAGAAGTTGGGTGACGAAAAACATTCGATGGAACATGGAAATGGTCTCTAATGATTGAGACTGGTCCAGGTGATACCTGGACTTGAGAAACCACTGTCTAGTACAGGAGGCACTCAATACTCCAGGTATCCCTCCGCGAACACATAACATAACAACATAGTCCCTGTACTCCTCAATCCTAATTCGTAATAGAAACGTAGGTATATCTATAGATAGTCAGTGCAAGTGTAGGTACAGCACAAGTGCGACTCAGTCTCCTTCCAGCAGCGAGCCTGCAAAGTGCATCTACTCTATACAGTAGCCACCTTTTGTTTGTATAATACAGTCCATTACAAGTTTTGATTGAATAAATACAATTCTGTAGTAAATAACTGTACTCTCCGTCCGTTTTGTCTAGGTTTTTTTTCGCGTCACAGAAATAAAAAAATATCAGCCTAAGACCGCCAATACATAGTTGCAATGCTGTTGAGCGGGCTACTACATGCACATCTAACTTTCCATATCCTGACAAAGAAAGTGTCTCTAGTACGGCATTCGCCATCTAGGTTAGGCACTAGTTTTTTAATCCCTTAAGTAGACACTAGACGTAGGCACTCAATCTTTTGTCCCATCCTTTCTATCTGCGCTAATGCGCAACTCACCTTCTTCTACCTTCTTTCGTATTCTTTCATGTTCTAAAAGACATATTGTTCTAGTTTATTCTATCTACGCAGTTAACTCGAGTTACCATTGTGAAGGTATTACGTAGTTGGAATTGGGAGCGAGCGGTAGTAGAAAGAGCTAAGCAGGAACATTCCGTTTTTCTAATTCATTGTTAATAGAATTAGTGTCCGATTAATATATACAAGTAAAGGGGAAGCCTCAGCGTTGTGTATCAGCTCTCACTGATTTATTGAAGTAGTGATCATAGGAGTCCTGATTTGAGATAGTAGGGACGCGGTCACGGAGTAACTACAGAAAGCTATAATATACAATGTGTATACTTAAGGTTCTCCGTAAATTTTGCTTTACTTTCTTTGCTAGCTCTGCTTCTTTGTTTGACTTACCTCTAGTTTGTATTTTGTGCTCTTTGTTTTGTGCACAATCATCACGGGTCACAGCCAGTGCAGTATCAGTCGCAGTTATTGCATTAACAGTTATATCGTTGTTGCTGATAGGAATAATAATACAAATCGCTAAAATTACATAATGTAAAACCAAAACCTGTCAACGCCAACGCCCAGCCCAGTTGGGAACAAAAAACCTCGTTTCAGTGACCATGAGAAAGGTATAATACTAAGTGGTGTTTACAATTAGAGTCACTTCAGGTCTCATTGAAACAGTGTTGCAGAGAAAATAATTTGAAAAAGCATCCAGCCTTTGTTGTTTCGTATCCCTCAATCGAGACTGCCTCTGCATGTACTGTTACTTTTAGGAGTTACGTCCGTCCGAAGATGCTTAAAAAGTAATAATACAAATTCTGAAAACACAGTTACGATGCCCATGGGGCGTAAAAGTATACTTGGTGACACTTTTACAAAGGCTAGAATACAAGTATTTCATAACTTTTACACAAGTAAGCAGTACCCAACTGTAAAAAAAACGTATTGGATAAATGTCTGGAAGACGAAATTTTTCCAATGGTAATAAAAACAGTATTTCGTAAGTGGTTTAAAAAGTGTACTTTTCAATAAATAAAAAAGTGTTTTAAAATCCGGTGTTTCTTGAAAGAACTGACATCGTTGCGCAGAGAATATAAAATATAATCTCAGATACATAAAACACTACAGGAAGCAGGGTTAAAATATATTATTGCGACGAGACCTGGGCCTCGCCAAAACAAACCCGAAATCGCTGCGGGCAGACTATGTTAAATAAGTCAGAAATTCAGGAATTCAAGCAAGTTTGGAATATATATCGTATAGAGTCGTATATTATGTCAACGGCTGGACGAGGAAAAGTTTCAGAACTCAATACATTTGGTGGGACTAAAAACGGGCTTAATTTGATTCTGGACTGCTTAAAGTTAGTTTAAAGTGATTTATGGAAGGGCTACAAAATATGAAGAAAAGTTCTGGGAACGAGATAGACTGATCGAGACAAATCTTTCTGAACAAGTCACTTCTAACCCGAATTTAGTTATTAATTTAAACGAACAATCCGAAAGTGACTCAGCATCCTCACGTGACAGTAGCGATGACGAGTTGGAGAACTGAAAAGTAAAGTTACACTTACTATGGTTGCTATTTTATAGTATAAATATAAATTTAATCAGCCGAGATAGTAAAAACTACCGCAATAACTGTATGCCGTATACATTGGCGGTCATATGTTTGAGGAACGAGAGTAACTACTACAGAGTAGTCCTCTCGGCTGCTGGGGCCACAGACGGGCCCATTGCAGAAAAATGCGGTCATGCTGATATTTTTTATTTCTGTGGCGCGAAAAAAACCTTAACAAAACGGACGGAGAGTACACAGTCTATTAAGTACTTACCAAACCATACAAACATACTCTAGGTTTTCGAAACTCCTTTGACATTTTTATTATTCGACATTTAAACCGACACCTAACGAAACCACTTTATATTTTATCTACAGATTGCACGGAGTATTCTGATGTGCTACTCAGCAGAAGTTTTTGCAAGATTCTTTGATCTTTCGCTCCATTGACTCTTAGCGGCTTTATTGTAGCGGAATCGGTCACCTGTGACATGGCATACAACTTTAACATTGGGGTACTGATTGTACGAGGATTTTGATGTGCAACTCACAACAATTTTAATTTATATTTCGCGGCTTCCTTGTAGTGCTAGTGGAGTCGTATGTCCTAGTGTAAAACCTAACCAGTAAGCTGGTGAACATTTTCAGCTATCATACGCCTTCGTAGCATTAGTATTTACTAGATCAGTACAAAGTACTGCAACTCGCCTCCCTGGTTTGTCTTTTTAGTTCGAATTACTATAATAAATTACAGTTCCTAACCAGATCCCTATAGTCCAAACTCCCAGCGAGTTCCAAATAAACTCGTTTAAAATTGCATTATCAGTTACCAGTTTATCGCGTAAAAATATTTGTTGGAATGGCAAGTTAGATATTCTAGTTAGTTTCGCAAAAACTCATTCCAAACGTCACGTATTAATTATCACTATGAATTAAATTTTGTTGTAGATTTTTCAAGAAATATGTTTAGCTACGGCATAGTATATTTGTCTTACGCCAAATTTTCGAAAACTGGATATTATGCCGCCCACGGCGTCCTAAGCATTTTTAGCTTTAGTTTTAACTCAACTACGCGCAACAGTGCAACAGCGCAATAGCGGGAGGTTTCACTTTAATTGGTGGAATTAATTCTAAATGTGACCATATATATACATAGCCACGGAATTGTGTAAATGCCGTTACCCTTAGTTTTTGAGACGGCTAATAATACCCCTAATTTTAAGTTGACACGTCTATGCCGCATTCGGCGCAACTAAGCGTTTCAGTTTCCGCTCGAGTGCACCGACACCTTCTTCCTTTGTATTCGTAAATGTTTCTAAAAATGTTTGTACAGGTACGAAATAGTGAAATCGCTCGTACTCATAATTGTAGGAAGCTGATAGGCTTCGGCGCCCCAAGCATTTCAGTTTCCGCTTGATTACGCGGGAAGCTTTTTCGTAAATATGAAATGTTCCTACAGATACGAAATCGTGAAATCGCTCGCATCCATAATTGGAATCTACTCAACTCACTTCCCTATCCAAACAATGAAGTGTTCAAACTCAATTAAGAGCAGGCTTGATTTAAGTCACTTCATCCAAGCCATGAACGACTACAACGCTCTCACTCTCCAGAAGCAAAGTCAATACAATGAAACTCAACAAGCAGTGCTGCTCAATACTCGAAACCCAACAGCATTCTGGAAGGCCTACAACAAGGTGAAGAGCCGACCCCCTTACAACACAAACAAAATCGCCCCAGAGGTCTGGCACCAGCACAGGAATTTATTGGACCCACAGGATGCCCGGCAACATCCACATCCCGATTTTAGTCAATATCCAAACGAAGACCCGATCCTTGTACATGATGTGAACATTTTTGAAGTACAGTTAGCAGTTAAAAAGCTGAAGAGAAGCAAGGCTCCCGGAACTGACATGATGCCAAATGATGTCTGGAAGATACTATCCCCAAGGTCAATCCTGACAGTAGTTAGTCTCTTTCAGCTCATCTTTAGTTCTGGTAGTGTACCTTTGAACTGGTGTGAAGCTCTAATCAGCCCAATTCGAAGAAAGGAGTCCATACAATCCCATCCAACTGTTGAGCCATCTCACTACTTAATACTTTACTGAAGATGTTGATACTGAAGAAGTCCACAAGAAAATATCAGTTTTTCAGGCAGGATTCCAGAAAGACTATAGATCACATATTTGTGCTAATGTCTCAAATCCAAATACAGCTTTTAAAGAAGGAGCAACTCTACACCTGCATTGTTGACCTTTCGCAGGCGTTTGACACTCCAAACCATAATTTATTCTCATGCTATGAGGACCGAAGGTCGTAGGCTGTCGTAGTCGGAACTGAAAGGAGGAATGATCGGCTTCTGTCCTCTGGCCACAGCAAAGGGACAGGCGAGGAATATACTCCTGTCTATATGCGGAGGCTGTGGAAGGGCATGCTAATCTCCAGAGGAGTGGCAGAGGTAATCGTACTGGGCCGTCGTGCAGAGGAGGCTCTAGCACTAACAACTCCCAGTTGATCCGAAGTCTCGTCCCGAGACTGATATGACTGGAACGGGTAGGTGTGGTGGGCTGGTAGTTGGGACGAATAGGCTAGGCAGCATTGGATTTGATAGGGTTCTCCGTAATCTTGGACGTAGTCTTTAATAGTACTGGATCTCGTAGTCTATATCGTAGTTTGGGGCTTGGCGTCTCTAGTTCGGCTTCTGTGGTTTCGAAGGCGGTGCTGCATGGCTTTCTATACACTTTGTCGAACTTGAAGGGTACGGTGACTTCTTGAATGTTTGATACGATCTTCTTGTCTCTGTTGGAACACCTAAGCACGGGGTCTATGTCGTCTACGTGAATCATGGCAAGTGATTTTTTCAGTGTCAGGGAACCGTCTAACTAAAATATAGTCGTGAAATTTGGCGGCGAGATCGTGCAGGAGAAGAACTACTTCGAACAAACAGTAATCATGGGAGCTTTCAATGATCTTCTTGACTCTTGGTCTCTCCATTCGCTGGAAAAAGGGAAGTACGTCGATGACGAATCGCGGCCTGTCTTGTTTTCGAACCTGGTCTTCAAAATCGAAGGGACCGAATTAACAGTAGAATGGCTCGGACTGGTACTTGCTTCAGGCGACACGGACTAAGTATGCTGTTGTTGCTCGTTGGAGGTAGGAACGGTTACGATTTTAACTTTGCCAAGAGTTGGAAGATTGTAGTCGGTGACTTGTGGAATCCTTGGGGTTTCTGATTTCGATGTTAATGTGTCGGGGAGTACAGCTCGACTTGAAATGTACTTTGGAAATTTGTACTTAGGCAATTTTGTCTTAATTTCGGTGACGAATCTGAAGAAGTGACTCGGGTATTCGTTAAGTTCAATCAAAAACAGTTGTATTTCGTTTATAATTTTGAGCACGACACGAGGCCTTTCGGTTTCGATGGCTTCGAAAAATCTGAACCACTTTCGCCGGACTGTAGGGCTAGTCAGTTCGTCCGCATTCAAACGTGATCGGTCTTTTAGTGTGGTTTGTTCAAAGAAGTATAAAGCGTCTAGAATGTACTCTTCGTCGGCTGTGAGCGGTAAGACTTGCGTTTCGCAACTTGTTGCAGGTGAGCGGTCGGGGTACTCTGAAGTATCGGTTATTTCTGTGTCCTGTGGAAGGGGTTGATAGGGCGTTGCCCGGGGTTCGAAACATTCACTGGAAGCAGATACTTCGAAGGGCAAATGTTGAGATAAGTCCACGGGGTTCTGAGTAGAGGCCAAATGTTTTGGAGTGTCATTATCTGGGACGGGATTTTTGTTTTGTGAAGCAGTGTCTTCGGATTGGAAGCCGGTATTTTCGTTTGGAAGATCTGGGAGTTCGTTCTGAGCTTCGAACGGTTCTGGGAGAACGGGGAGTTCGTTCGGAGTTTCGGGGTTTTCTTGAGAGCTAAAACTAAACTTATAGCTAGGTTGAGATAGCGGAACATCTGTGTGAGATGGCGAAACATCCGTATAGACCCGTGAATTTGCTGCGTTGAAGCTTGGTGAGAGCTGGCAACAAGTAGTAGAGAAACTGGGGAGTTCGGAATCAGAAACAAAAGGCGGTACTTCTGTTGAGGCGGAAGGAGTACTAGGCAGAGCTTCCATGGAAGGGGCACAAGGCGGAGCTTCCTTAGAGACAGGAGAAAAATTTGTATTTACTGATGACCGTGAAGTCGCTTCTGGAATTTCGTTGAATTGTGGGTCTAATGGTGACGGATCTGTTTGGGTTTGAGCATCGAGAATATGGGAGTTCCGACTTGAACGGATCGGGGTTTGCGCTGGATCAAAGGAGCGGAATTAAAGTTTGAGGAAGCACGACCGTTAGCTCGGCGAGGTTTGTCGTAGCGTGGACTTTGTGCAGCTCGAATCATGAGAAAAGTGGGTTCAGGTTTCTCGATTTGGAGACTCATTAGAGGGACAGGTAGTCTTTGGTTTGAACTCATGGGAGAAATGAGCTTGCTTTTCTTGGAAGGAGAGGATGAGGACTGATTCCTGTTGGGAGCACAGCGTGGAATTCGGGGTTTGACAAGGGAGTCGTTAGAATATTGCTGATTCAGGGGCTGAGTACGGGAATGTGCATACTGGTTGTACTGTATTCGATACATCATACTGGAATTCTGCGGATTCTGTAACTGTATGTGATAAACTGATTGATTCTGTCTGTAATTCCATGTTTCATGATGCGCGCCTTGACATAACCTTGACTTCTTCCGGCCTCTTGGATTAGGACAATCCCAGATTACGTGGTCTGAGCGCTTACAGTACACACAGTGTAGTCGGAGTTGTGGACTGGACTCAAGAACTCTTGAAGCTAGGCACTACAACATGGCGTCTATTTCTCTTACTCTCCATGAAAGCTGACCAGCGTTAGATGCTGAAAACGTGTGCTTGTTAGGTGTGGCCTTGACAAGACTTTCGGAGCGAGTTTTGTTTGAGGAAGACATGATAGAGAACAGTTGCACTATGTAAGCTTTAGAATATGCGCAAAACACTGGTAGAACACCTCGAGAACTCAAAACGTACGGGGTTTACACAGTATTCGAGGCTTTCAAAATTTGTGAAATTTCGCAGAAACCATGGATTTCACTATTTTCCGGAGTGTTGCGGGCTTCCCCAAGGTAGACGAGGGCAGGAGAACAACGTGGTAAGCAAACGAATGTGGAATCCGAGAAAAAGTTTTCTGCGCATGCGCTCAAGAAAAATATGAATTTTCGCACAACTACGTTTTTTGCGCTATGTGAGGCTCGAGGGAGACGGTAAAATGTCAAAACTGAACTTGCACTTGATGTAGAAGGTTCACTATGCACTGCTCGGGGTTTACGCGGTTCTTGAATGCACCTGTATGCTTGCATGCTTTGATGGGGAAGATGGAGGAAATGCATTCAGGCAGGCTTGAAGGAATTAGGTGCTAATAGGTAGTAGCTGGCGTAATCAGGAATATGCTAATTAGGAGAACAGACACAGAGTTGGAGAGGGAAAGGACTGTTGTGAGTTGTGACTGTTCGGACATGCACAATGATATGATGTATCGATGTATGTAAGATTAGAAGAAGAAAAAAAAATGGAACTTTGACTTCCCTGTGGCTGTGCTGTGTTGTGTTGGGCCTGCCTGTAGTAGATAGTGGAGATCAGCGCTCTTGCTTTGTGATGGATGGCGAGTTGAACTGGATGCTGTATGTAGGATGAGGCTGGGGATGGAGTGGTGGCTAGGGTGAGCCTGGGGATGGAGTGGTGGCGTCGCTTGGATTGGGTATGAGGATGGGCCTTGCTGTATGGGGCTCCGGGAATTACAATTTCCGTAGCTCACACTAGGGCGCACTCAGGTTTCGGGGGGGGGGGGGGTTCGAGGTTAAGGAGAGGTTAGGAAATAAAAATTAAAATTGGCGTGACCCGTGGGCGGAGGGTCCCAAATTAGGAACTCAAAAATGTCCACTACGTTAATTTAGGTTAAACTGATTAAAAAGATAACAAAAGGATAAAATTGGTTAAAATTAGTTCAAAACCTGAGTTGGCGGGCGGTAGACGGTAGAGGGTCCAAAAATGATCCTCCACATCTTCTAAGTGAACTGGAAGGTTCGGACGAGAATGGCGGGAGATGGTACGGGGAGTCCGGAGACCGGGGAATCCGCTGGTACGGGGGGTCCGACGTCCGACTATGAGGATGGGAAGCAAGGCACTGACACGCACTGAAACTGTGACACTGAGGTGACCTGAAGGGTCATGGGGCTATGAGGACCGAAGGTCGTAGGCTAGGCGGCGCGTAGGCAGAGGGATCAGGGATATCTTAAAGAAGGGAAGACTCCCGAACTCAGAACTCTGGACTGTAGGGAATGCCTAGCCAAAAGAAACTGTCGGGAAGGCCTGGCAGGACGGAACTGAAAGGAGAAATGACCGGCTTCTGTCCTCTGGCCAGAGCCAAGGGACAGGGTAGGAATAGACTCCTGTCTATTTGCGGAGGCTGTGGAAGGGCATGCTAATCTCCAGAGGGGTGCCAGAGGTAATAGTGCTGGGCCTTAGTGCAGAGGAGGCTCTAGCTCTAACACCTGGCTGCAACTTCCGGTATACAAACTGTGTTGCGGCAACCTTTCCTATTTTTTTAAGTCTACTGAAAAACCTTTTATCTTCTATTGTACACTCCACCACTATGGCGCTGGAATTTGGGGACTAAATCATACCGGGCAGTTAGAGAGAGAACTAATACAAGAGAGTATTGCAGTTACCAATAGCCACACCTAGGTACTTTGTTAGAAGCCAACTAGGAGCGCTCCTCGTCGAAGTAGAGGTATACAAGCTTGCGCATAGTTTTTGGAGTAGAATAGTTAGAAGCAAGGAGGATTAACTAATTAGGTCAGCTTATCATGAACTCAGACGGGTGTCAGCAATTCATGAATATAAGAAGTACAGTTGGTGCTTGCAGCTCAAACATGTACTGTAGGAAGTGGAGCTGGAGTCCCTTTACAATAAAGTTTTAGTAAATAGGCTATTAAATTAGAAGAATATATTTATAAGGA
This sequence comes from Hypogastrura burkilli, assembly GCA_034696285.1. Taxonomy (NCBI): domain Eukaryota; kingdom Metazoa; phylum Arthropoda; class Collembola; order Poduromorpha; family Hypogastruridae; genus Hypogastrura; species Hypogastrura burkilli. The sequence continues at coordinate 5,455 of JAQFZY010001511.1, read as the reverse complement.
AACTAGAGATAAGAAGTAGATTAGGGGATAAGATGTTAATCAAAAAGTCAAAATCAATTCCATATTATGGGTTAATTAAATTTAAATATAACATTGAACCATACCTGAACTTTAATTTGCCTCTGTAAGTAGGATAATCTTACAATTAATGCTAAATTTTAATTTTAACCAGGGCGTTTCGCTGATTTCGGAGCCTGGGAGGAGAAGCAATGCCAGTTTTGTGGCGAGCAACTATCATTGTTTCACGCTCTTTATGAGTGTAAGAGATTCCCTATCGTTCGTTCTAGGCTCCATCTCTCCTTCCCGGTGTACCCGGACCAGTGTAACTACGAACAGTTTTTAACAGTTAGCTACAAGAAATTATGCCTTACACAATATCGGAACCAGCACATTTATATTATTTCAATTATCAATAAGTATACTCAACCTGTCCTATACCAATATTAAATTTGATTGGGCGTAAGCCACATCAATAAATTCAATGATGATGATGATAATTTGACTGAATCCGGAAAACTGGTTTGTCGCCAGGCATGTGCGATTGTTTTGATACGTTACATGGAACTGTTTGCTCGGTATGACCCCGGATGACCTTCCCGGGTGACGGTTGGGTCAAATATCGGGTCTAGCCATTTCGTCACATTACTAATGTGCTGTTAGTCAATTTGATGTCATATGACATGGTCGGCTCTGGGTGAGCCCGGTTGGTCCCCGGACATAAGATCGATTTCTTTTTTACAGAATGGACATATGATCTATTTCTTTTTATCGAAGAACACTATGACAACTGCATTTTTATCGAAAACAATTTGACCGAAATCCCAGAATTTATTTACAAATGTAAATGAATAAACTAAATTGATTACAATTTAATCCCTGTCCCCGGTTTGAGTGTGTCGCTTTTCTCCAGTGTGAGTGTAAGCACCGTGAAATAGACTTGATGCAGGAAATGTGGTCGTGGACGTGCTGTTGTATGTGTCTACGATGTTGCATAATTTCTCGTTCAGCTCTTGGTACTTCTTCCGTAATGTTTTACGAATTCTGGACTCGAAATTCTCACACTAATTCCCAGTGATATTGTTCCTTCTTAAGCATCTCCATACACTTCCACATAGAAGGGAATTGTTTTAACTAAGGAAATTGTTCATTCTGAAATGCCAGCCCTCAACAGAATTTGTTGTGAGAGGAGCTCAATCCTTAAATCTGTTGTAAATATTCCAAAAGCAAACCAGAAACAGTACGTCTTCCCAAGTATGCCAAAGCTGAAAGGCAATTGATAGCTAATCTAGCCCGAGCTCCATCAATTCCGCCGACTAAATACAAGGCGTACAATTCAGGAATGGTTCACACGGAAATTCACATGTTTAGGAATATTTTGAGACAAGTGAAACAAGCAACCATAAACTGTTGTACTGGGATATGCTTGTCTGATAGCGTTAATGGCGGCAATCTCAAAGTCGACCACAATATGCTTTGGGTCACCTGTCCTCTGTCCAAAGTGCACTGAACATAGTAGTGTAATGGTCTTCCTTCTTGCCAGGCAGAAATGAATATATAAAGGTGATACACTGACCCATGTAAATTCCATGGATTGTATAAACTTGTTTATTATAGTCTGGACAGATTCGACCAAATGTCGTTTTCATAAAATGATGTTTCGGTCAAGTGCACGTCATCATTTTGCTTTCGATCATAAGTCCTTCGATAAACAGAAATCGATCATTCGTCCGCACACGGCCCGGTTTACCGTTTGGGTTGACTGGGGGAATATCATGGGGGACAACAAGTTCTGTGTTTCATATGTGTGATCCCAAGGTGCAGACAAAACTATTTATGTGCCGCAGGACAAACTGTCGTTGTGACGGACACATAAATAAAATAATCCTATATACGGATATATACTGTGACGGACAGGAACTTAAAATAACTCCATATATGAGTATATGCTGTGACGGACATAAATTTAAAATTACTCTATATAGGGATATATATTGTGACGGACAGGGATTTAAAAGAACCCCATATAGGGATATATACTGTGACGGGAAGGGATTTAAAAAAAAAACATATAGGGACATATAATGTGACCGACAGGCTTTTAAAATAACCCCATATAGGGATATATACATTGTGACGGAGAGGGATTTGAAATAACCCCATATAGGGATATATACTGTGAAGGACAGGGATTGAAAATAACCCCATATAGGGATATATACTGTCACGGACAGGAATTTAAATTAATCCCATATTATAGGGATATATATATTATATAAACGGGGCTACCTGAAACGAGTGTGAGCCTGATTTAGCACGAGGTTGTCCATAGACTTCTGTCTTCATCACGAGCTGTCGGAATCCGTTACTTAAAGCAGGCGCACACAGGGTAAGAGCTCCTACACAGGGGTTCAGTAAGCCGCGAGAGTGAATGGCTTTTTTTAGGATGTAATTGAGATTGAGCCGGCTGGCTGCTAGACAAGCCTTCTCTGCTCTCCGCCTCTGTCCTGTTTTGTTAATTTTCGGTGTTCACGTCAACTCAGCATAGTTAATAAACTAATTGAGTTCTGCGTCTAACCGTGTAAGAAATCATTTTTTACGTAAATGATCAAACATCCTAAATGAATTTATAAAAAAATTTACGTTACATGTTTTCTTATGGGAGTATTCTTATTCACAAGATTGGGAGCCTTCAATATCAAAATTTTCTTCCGCTTCGCGCAAAGGGTATTATGTTCTGTTTACAATACAGTTTCGTGCAAGATTATGAGCTTTCAATCTCAAAATTTTCTTGCGCTGCGCGCAAAGGGTATTGTGCTCCGTTTGCAATCAGTTTCGTTCAAGCGTGGGAGCATTCGATTTCAAAATTTTCTGAAACTATAAAGACACCCTCTGATCCTAGAGGTTCTTTAATTTATTTAGTGGCGGGTTTAAGTTATAGGACAATGGTATGTGTGTGGCTGCGCGAGAGCAAAGAGCGAGCCGGCTAGGACATCCCTACGGGACGGGATGCCTCTCTCTCAGGAGATATACGAGGTTCCGATGACTTTAAAAAACCTCGCTGTATTAATCCCGTATCCCGTTACAAACAGACGGACGGACGGACGAAACCTGTAAAATATACATATGATTAAAAATTTAAAAGGTTGTCGGCCAAGTTGACTTGTACTATAGGTCACAGTAGTTCAGTAATACCTAGGTACTACCTAAGATCATAAAGCTTAGATATTCATGAAGCGTAATCTGTACAGGAGTCTCGTTCCGCGGTAAGTCCTAGTGTAAAAGCTGAGTTCACATTTCACATTCTTATCAGAGCTTAGGGATCCGAAAGGGAGTACTACTAACAACCTACAGTGAGGTTTTTAAGGTGGGACACTCCGCCGGATATCATTTTATCAGTCCACATAACCTCGTGCTAAATCAGGTTCATACACGTTTCAGGTAGCCCCGGCCGGCCGCGGCCCTTTCCTTACCAATTTAATTAGTAAGTACGTAACTCAGTACGGAAAGGAGTTGGGCTACGTGAAACGTGTATGAACGTTATTTAGCCCGAGGTTATGTGGACTAATAAAATTAAATCCGGCGGAGTGGCCCACTTTAAAACCTCACTGTATAGTAGGTAAATTTAAGTACCTCATCTCATAAGGAATGAGCAGGCGCAGACCTGATGATCACAAACTTAGCTGTAAACTGAATAGCGTGCTATCTAGACTAATTATTACAAATTAGCGGCTTCATTCTTACTAACTTTAACTAGTTCATAAATTCGCAATAAAACATTTAATAGGTGACGTTTTCCTGGATGATGAAGCGTCTTTCATAAATAGTAGTTACCTTGATGATGTTCACGGCAATAGACTCTAGACTCCTGGTTGGCTTTTTAATAAGGCGAGAAAATTCATAAACCCCTAGGACACTTTATGACGAGATAATGTGATCTCCCTTACCAGTGGTCAGTACAGCGGAAGCAGAGGCCAAGTCCAAGTAAATATGGTAGTTTGGAAGTAAACAAGTAACAGTTAATTCATCTGGTCCACATCGAATGTCCGCCTCTTCACATAGTAAGGCAAAACATGACATAGCAATTGGCACCGCCTCCATGTCAATGCTCCACAGATACATAAAAAATACGACCTACGACAAGAAATCATTTAGCTGTAACCTATATACCAGCAACCAATTTCTTAGTCTGACATATTTTTTGAGTCAGAATCCACTTTCAAAGCCTGCGTTCAATTACCTCTAACTTAATGTGAGCCTGCCGACAAATAGCTATGTGGCTTCCGACGTTTGCATAGTCTTTGTGCCTGGAGAGAAAAGCATTTCGACAGACTAATATTTCACGTAACCATTTGAGAATGTCCGTGTAGTTAACTATCAGATGTTGAATTAGCTTCTGAGAGATGGAAAACAACACCTGAATCAAAGGAAGAGATGACTTCATTAAGCGAATCTCAGTCGCACTCATCAACATCAACCCTTTTCATTACGTGAGCTTGCCTGAGACGAGACGTCCCAGAATGTGTTTATTGGGGCTTCTGGGTTCCACATTTCGATCTTTTCAGGGCGGTGGAGAACGAGAAGAGCTTCCATGGCTTCCTGAGCCACGTCTGGCATTGAAGTTTGGTGAACTAATGAAACAAGCCCATTTATAAGTTCCAGAGTCGAGCTCTGTATCTCATGCCCAGCCTTCCCTTGGTTCTGTGGAAAGAAAGGAAGTATAGTAAAATGATCATAATTTCTCCTACTGGCCCAGCAGGAGTGTTTAGTTTAGTATACTGTGCAGATGCAGAGTGTGATGGAAACTGAAAAGTAATTAGTAAAATCTTCTCCACTGCGAAGCGGAGTAATGGCACGATCCATTATTATGTACAAATGAATGTCTGGATCCAGCGCAGCGTATAAACTGCCTAAACGTGGGACTATTAACTTACGTTTAACATCAGCATAGGATCAGCATGTATAAGTCGGACCATCCAGAATAAGAGTTGCTTGAAACTGGCGGGCTCCTCGGAAGATTTTTCTTTGAATTTCAAGGTACTTACTTTCTCCTTAAGAGTTAAACTCTGAAGCACAGAATACACACATTATAACGAACCAGTAGCTTTATAGTCATGAGGCTTGGCATAAGTGTGTACAAGTACCTGACAAAGCTACCATTCAAAAGAAACGCATTCAAATAAAAATAAACGAGAGATTCATCATTTACACAATACACCAATACGTACGTATGTATGCAACTCTTATATAACTACTAAAAGTTAAGATAATGTGACAGGAAGTTTAATGTAGGCAGTTTTTTTTTGGCTTCTATTTTTCGCTCAGGGAGAAATGTGACGTTTTTATGAAAAAATATTACCGATTTAGGAAAAAATGATTATGATCTCATGAAGAATAAAAAACGCTCCAGAGAATATAAAAATCGTGCCTGCAAATATCCTAACCTAACTAAATGTTG
>JAQFZY010001510.1:0-15248 GCA_034696285.1 Hypogastrura burkilli | reverse complement strand
TTTTAAATTTACCGCCAATTAAAAGAAAATTGGACGCACAGCTTTTAAAGACTTGTCTCTTTAGGGAAATAATTCCCGCATGACATATTTTTAAATTTCCTGCCAATTAGAAAAAACGGACACACAGTTTTTAAGACTTGTTTGCTTAGGGAAATGATTCCCGAAATAAAATCTGACACACGTTTTCAAAAGTTGACTTCTTAGGGAAATAATTCCCGCCAAAAAAAATCTTAAATTTCCTGCAAATTCAAAAAATATCTGACACACACATTTTCAAGACTTGTCTGCTTAGAGAAATAATTCCTGCGAAAAATATTTTTAAATTTCCTGCCAATTCAAAAAAAATCTGACACACACATTTTCAAGACTTGTCTGCTTAGGGAAATAATTCCCGCCAAAAATATTTTTAAATTTCCAGCTAATTCAAAAAAACAAATCTGACACATTTTCAAGACTTGTCTGCTTAGAGAAATAATTAATGCCAAAATTATTTTTAAATTTCCGGCCAATTCAAAAAAATCTGACACACATATTTTCAAGACTTGTCTGCTTAGGGAAATAATTCCCGCCAAAATTATTTTTAAATTTCTGGCCAATTCAAAAAAACAAATCCGACACATTTTCAAGACTTGTCTGCTTAGAGAAATAATTAATGCCAAAATTATTTTTAAATTTCCGGCCAATTCAAAAAAATCTGACACACACATTTTAAAGACTTGTCTGCTTAGGGAAATAATTCCAGCCAAAAATATTTTTAGATTTCCTGCCAATTCAAAAAAAATCTGACACACATTTTCAAGACTTGTCTGCTTAGAGAAATAATTCCCGCCAAAAATATTTTTAAATTTCCTGCCAATTCACAAAAAATCTGACACACACATTTTCAAGATTTGTATGCTAAGAGAAATAATTCCCGCAAAAAATATTTTCTAATTTCCTGCCAATTCAAAAAAAAAATCTGACACACACATTTTCAAGACTTGTCTGCTTAGGGAAATTTACTTTTTGGAAGAGTTTTCATTAAGAAAAAATCTGACACACGGATTTGCATGAAACTCATTATTATTATGGCTCCGCTTACGCTCCGCCAATAATGTTTTTAGAACATTTCTAACTATAGTAAAAGCTGTGGCTGTAATTCTAACTAAAGCTTTCCGTCGTCATAACAACGCTTCTTGTTGGATCCGGGGACACTCCATTTGTTGCCATGCTTTGTTTACTTGGATTGACTTGGTCTCAGTTTCAGTCGGCAGTAGTACTAGTTAGGAACGACACGGCCTTCCCTCGGCTCGTCCCTTGACCTCCCTCACACGGCTCCGCCGTTCTAAATTCTTGTCTAATTACGAATCCTTTTTCTCAGTCGATTGAAATGAAATTTGTACATATTGTTCTTTGGGGACTCGTCTGGGTTTATTCCGCCAATATATTGGTAATACTTGTGTTTAATAAATGGAATTAGTTGGATCAGTTTCACTGGGGTATTATGTACGAGTGAACCTCCGAGTTGTGACGTAGAACTGTGAACTGTTAAGCGACCCTGACCTAGTCAAGCTGTGTTGGCCGAGACTGGAGACGTGCCGGCAGGATTTACGGATTCTAGTTCCGGTTGGTAAGGGATACAGTAGCCAACATATTCCAGGTTTGACTAATTAAGTTAATCTTTGCTTGCAACTTTCTGACCTTCTGACCTTGACCCCATGACACCAAGATTTTTCACGTTTGAACTTGAGCGCGGCATAGCTCATTGTGTGCCAAAGGTTGACATTAGAATGTGTTGGAACGCTGTCTCCTTCGTTCTGAAAGTGAGAAGTACCTAATAGTAGTATGTATGTACTAATAGTTTGAGATTTCAGTTTGAACTAATTGCATATTCGTATTGCCAAAGTGGTATTTATTAATTCTTAGATAGAGCTCGTAGCTCGTGAACCCAGATATTGTTTTCCGCAGACTAAAAGAGGAAATCCTATGTATCTAGACTCCATCTACTACAGTACAGTAGGCGGCTTAGAGTATTTACTTATAACGTTACATTCTACGATGTACTAACGAATAAAGTTCCCAACGATGTACTGTAGTTGAATTGAGGACCCGGAAATGCGAATCTAAACTGATTTCATCCGCAAATAGGCAACAATACACATATTTGATGCAATGCAGTAGTCAGTGCATGTAGCCAAATCTGTCGACAAATATGCGCATTTACTGAACTGGAAATTCCTGCTCTCTTCTGCTCCATTTGATTTCCTATACATTACAACCTACTCCGAATCCGAACAATATGTTTACAACCAAAGATTCTAGGTCAAGGCCCTCCGCGGTGTAGTGCCTGCAAAGAGTATAACCTTAATAAATGGCTCTCAGAGACACAAACCTGACCTAAGCTAACTTGTAGTTGTCTAACCAATATAATATTATGACATAGTTTTCACCAAGGTTGATTGACCTCTTGAGGATTTAGGCTAGATAAGGTGGCTCATACTCGATTGTTTTTTTTTAACTTTTCGTTGTTTGAGGGGAAGGTCAAAATGTAAACAAAGTCCGCTGCTGGGATGCAAGGTTCATTGACTTACTGAAGTTTTTGGTTGGATTTTGCAAGGATTTTGGTTCACATCTCCGCCGCTAGCTGGCGCTGACTCCCTTGTTCCAAATTCACAGCCTACATATCATACAACATACAGCTATGTTTAATAAATACTACACATGATACCTACGTCGGGTCAATGGACAAATCTGGAAGAATTTTGTTCTTTGCCTGCTATAAGGTTTAGTAACCTGAGCAAAATGCTTGTGTATGAAAATATGCCGAAACACTACAACTAACATCGTTTCTTTGTGAGCTGGCGAAATTATAGTTTTAATTGTATTTCAATTAGTAATTTTACTGGCATATAACTTAATTACGGGGAAATTGTCAGTTCTCATATTTAGTTTTATACGCACCATATGTTGGCGTATTAGTAGCAGGAGAGAAGTGGCACCACATCAAAAAACACATTTTGATGCTTGGGACAGCAGTAGTAGGTACATTCATTAAGTCTTAATTACTGTCATACTTTGTGCTAACCCGACATGCAAGCAGCGGTCTCATTTTACGTTGCTAAGGCTCCCACCCTGCCTCCGCCTTTCCCGAAACTGGCTCAGAAACTGAACCAGTGCTCCGAGACGAAAAGTTAAAGTTTGAAAAGTGAGTATGAGCCAACCTTATGAGCCAACCTTATAGAAATACTGGCTTCTCGCTGCTTCGCTGCATGTTGATTATCTTGAATGAGCTAATTTTGCTCACAATGCTACGATTAGGTTTGTGTAGGCTAGGTAGGTAAAAGGTAACTGTGCTTGTAGACGAGGTAGGGATAGCTTAGCTTAGTTTAAGCTAGATTTGGTTGGGGCTGGTTAGTGTAGTCTAGGTTGGTTTCATCTTGTATAATCTAGGTTAGGTTCGGGTTTTGTTTAGTTGTAGTACATACATAGTATCAGCTTGGGTAAGTTAGGTTTGTTTAGTTTTAGGATCAGCTGGGCTAGGTTAGGTTTGTTTTGTTAGTGTATCCTAGGTATGATAAGGTTTGTTTTAGTTTTCAAGTTGTTGGAGCCAGGAAGCCTGTTTTCTCGAGGTCGGTCAGTCTGCTAATCACAATAAGTCAGTATTTCCGTAGGCTCGTTAAATATAAGATTTTATTTAGGTATACCTATTTGCAGTGACTGCCATTTTTCTATTTTGGGTTACCAGCTTGGTTATACATTTCCGTGCCTTTAGTGGAATCGCGTACAAATTCCTAGGCGTAGTTCGGTCGTAACAATGCGGTCGTGAGGCGACCTCTTACTTCGCAGCCCCTAACCTCATTGTTTCGCAGTTTAAAAGCAACAAAATGCGTGTGTTGTTCCTTCCTCGTTCGCTCATCCAGCCTCCTCCTCCTCCTTCCTCCTCTTCGTCGTGGTTTTCCGTCCGCCTCCCAAATAAATCCAATGGAAAGGGAACGACGGTCTAAATTCCACACTTGCCATTACCACTTTCCGTACAGTCTAAAGATTGGACTGAGGAGCCGAACTGAGCTTCCTGGCCGTGACTCTCTGGCACTATGGTAAAATTCAAGAGCACAAGTGGGGATCTTCTTGCCGGATTTGAGATATCATAATGCAATAATATCTACAATGCCACTCCACGTACTCAAATGCGGCAAGTAGACACCCTTGTATTAGCCGTAGTGTCTGGCTCCCACCGCCTTTTGCATTGGATTTAAATAATATTCAGAATCTCGGCTGGCTGGCCAGTCCCGTAGTAGTCATCCAGTCTTATTGCTGATGCTGTTGCTGGTGTGCGTTCAAGTTCAAGACCCGAATCAAAGTCTTAAACGAAGTTGATTTAATTGTTCGTTAACTAAGAGGTCAACAAGTATCGGACTTTCAGTGGATTGTGTGGTTTGGAATCCTGAGTTCCTTCAGTTATAGATAGGTTTATGGTTCCTTTAGTTAGTCTAGGGTTTGGTATTTAAAAGTTACGGTACAGTTGCCTTCCTCCTTCATTGCTTTGTTTTTTCTTTTATCTGAGTTCGGTTTAATTTATTGTACATATATTGTTTGTTTTGTTTTGGATTTGGAGCAGGTGAGTCAGTCATCCAGGTGGTCTTGATTTTGACTGAGTGCCAAGTACGAATTAATTACGAGGATTGAACTGAATTGTGTAATACGGAGACTTAGTGAGCAATTCCAAGACCCCGGTGAGTCAACCTTGATTCTTAGATCTTAAGACTAAAATATACAGAGTGCTCAGAGGTTATTGTCACGTTCAAGTAGAAGTATCAAGAGCCAGAGTTCTTGATGAGCCGCTACTTTAGCCGGGCATATTTATTGGAGTTGTTTACGGGGTTCTGGCTCCCGTTGCCCGTATTGTGTCTTGTCTTTCCTTCGTAAGTGTGTACTAATCTATGAGGTAAACTGAGTGTGTTAACGGAGACGGAAGTAGGAACGGCAACGGGTTATGTTTTACAGTGACAGTGTCCAAAACCGAATGAAGTAGTATTACCTGCGTACGCAAAGTTATTTGACCTTCTTCACTGTAATTACTGTATCAGTAACAACGCGTTGACTTTAGGGGTCAGGGATTCGGTAACTTTACCACAGGTTATGAATGGCTACGTAATCTGAGGCTAAGAAGTATTGTCGTTCTAATTTGTAATTGGGCTCCAGTATTGTTTAGAAGAAAGAATTCTATTCGCATATATCGTATCTATGGACATGAGCCATTAGTGAGTTATGTCATTTGCCATCCGTTTACATTGAAACCTGTGAATGACTGAGTGTATATTGACCTGTTACATGGATTTGAATGTTCTGCTAAGCAAAGCCTTGCGTTCTAATTGCGATATTAATATTAATAACGTAAATATTTGTCAGACAGCCGAAAGCAGGACGTAAATATTTAAATACGAAATATAGGTGGGTGAATAAATACAGAATTAGGTGGAGTCAAATCTAGCAACGGAATCAAGTCGCGCGACGCCAGCTCAGAATCTCTATCTGTATGTATTTGCAGTATTTCTAAACTTACATGAATCAGAGATCAGCTCACAATTCGAGCACAATTAAAATCTCGATTACAAATAGCTTTTTAATTTATAAAATTATTTATAACTGCATATTTGTTTTAGCGGTCAGTTAATTATCATTAAACCATTATACCAAGGTCTGTGGGTGCAGAAGCTGATATGAAATTGAATGATGTTTTAAGATTTATCAGTTCTACTTTCATACCTTTGACTTTGTATCTGTCGCGACTCGACTGCAGCCTACAGCTGCAGATTGCCGTGTGAATCCTGTCATCATGACTCCTTTTCGGCTTTTAGATCATCCCAATAAGTACGTAATACTACTATTTAAATAAACGTTTTCATTTTTATTACGAGTAAGTACTGTATTAGTAGTAGTTGATCTTTACGCCTAGCATCCTTCCACTGTTATTTTGTACAGGCCTGTCAGAGTAGGTTGAGTCTTACGCAAAGTAAAATTTAAGTCAAAGGATGGATTAAGTAAGTACTTGACCTTGAGTCCAATGCGGTTGCCCTTTATTTCGTATCGGGGCGGTCAAGAACGAGTTGTGAGTTATGTATACATTATTATGTGTTGTATACTTTGATATGTCTAAGTAGCTATAGCTATATACTCTTAGATGCAATCATGTTAAGCTTACATGAAGTCAACCATTGTAGATGTGCATGCAATATTCCGCTAAGTTCTTTCTAACAAATTGTTTTTGCATACTTCATACTAGTCACTGCATCCTATAATTGCATAATACGTGTTTAACTACAAAGGGACTGTGCAGCAGTACAGATTGAGGAAGTGGCAGAGGCTGGTGTCTGGTCCATAATTTGTAAGCTTGGAACTAGAATCTTTAGATATAGTATAATTTAAAGGAAAAAAACAGAAAAAAAACAGTGGCTGGTCGATTCTTTTTGCTTATTTTAGGCCTGTTGCCCGATCTATCTTATTACCATTTCGATTTGATGTCGTTTAGAGTGAATCATTGCTCTGTGCTATACAAGTAAAGTTTCATATCGTGGTTTAACTTTTACCTTGTGGATAAAATATATGTATTTGTTGTCCCCACTTCTAGACATCTGTCACAGCACCCGGCTCCTGCTGGTTGCCATAGAAGTTCATTAATAATTTCCAGACAAACAAAAACAAACTGTAGGTAGCTTTAACTAAAAATAAGTTGCGTCTATTAAGTAGCCCGACATGCGACGGTACTAATCCTCCAATGTACACGAATTCTACTGTACTTACCGTGCATACTCAGGAACCTCTTCTGCAAACAGGGGGTTTAATGAAATATGCATGTCATGTTATGTTATTCTACCACGGGAACGTGTACTTATACAACAAACTATGTAGATACCCAATACCTAACTAAACCATGTCATGCACACAGGAGAGCAACATGTAGCCGAATCCCAAGCTACAGAGTTCCTGTGGCTAGCCTGCTGTATCTGTCATCTGTCATCTCTGACTTGAGTCCAAACCAAAGCAGGAGCCCAAGTGCGGAAAGGCTAAATGGAATTAATATTTTCCTTGATGGATTAGGCGTTGCGTAATGTCGAAAGTTAGTGCCATTTACTTGGAAGGGAGTGCACGCGAAAAGGGAGACTTAGGTAGGCCTCTTCCCTTCTCGTCCAGCACATTTAAAGCCTAGTTAGGCCAGCAGGGTTGGATTTGGATGTTGGGGGAGTCTCGTTCAAGGAGCTAGTACTATGTAGTACATTAGCGCACGTTTTGTGCCATTGGCTGACTCAGTCTTCTTCTGATTGAAGGAGCGGGAGTAGCTATCTGCCGTACCTGGATCCGACGCCGGTAGTTCGGAATTTTGACGTAACCTCAGCTCATTACATGAGTGGTCGTAAAAGTCGTTCCCAGCAGCCATCCCACTCAAATTGTACACCAAGGTTGCTAAGTGATTGTCACAAACAAGTTTGTGGTTATTAAAGTTGTGAAGTATTGATTGCTCAAAGGAACCTTTTTCTTGATTACTCGTCTGCCCTGATCCGAGGCCTCGAAAGTTTAGGCCCCGCCGGAGCCCTGTACTGTAATTATACTCTTCAATAAAATCCTAAAGCCAAAGGATTCCAGGTGGGAATTGAAGAGACCACTCAGCCACTCAAGTACTATTAGTATCACTAACGGCGTCCTCCTGCCTCCTAAATAGGGCTATTGACTGAGCCTAGGACGTAGTAGTTCCGCTGATTTCCATCTCTTTTTTGTACACGCCTCTGCCCCTTTGAACTGGACTCGATTATCTCTAGTTTCCTATAGACATTGTATTTTGATTGTCCTACGCCATAGATAAATAAAGGGCTAATTGAACGGATTTCCCTATTTAACAGTTGGGCTCGGATTGTAAGGATCACCAGAATAAAATACTCATCGGTTACCAGTTGGTTTTGGAAAGGGAAGTTTTACCTGAAGCTTGGAAAGATGGGTCAGACGCTCTCCGAACCCGTTACAGCCAAAGAATCCTCATGTGTCCAAAGCCCAAAGTACAAGGTAAGCCCTCAAAACAAAAATGGTTTATGTTTATATCCGGCCGGGAGACGGGAAAGAGGCCCATTGGTTCCATAAGCCTGGCAAAACTAATCAATGTAATTAGATCCTTCCCCCCGGGACTCCGTGTCCTTAGTCTTTCCCCGTATTTGGTTACACTGGATACTGGATTCAATACATTTGTAAGTACATGGATTGTAGACTTAAATTCGCAAGGCCCCCTTCAAGGGCCTCTGAGTGTAGTCTGCCAAACAGGTGGGCTCGGATTTCTGGTCTCTTCTTCGGCTCCAGCTTGTTGACAACATGTTTATGACATGACTGGGGCCGGGGGTAGGAATTACTGCGCCGTATTAGGCTACTTCCTCCCTCGTCCTAAGTCATAATCTATTCCATTGTTCGGCGCCACGTGCTACAGGGCCACCCTTGCATGTCAAGGAATAATCAAATTAAGTGCGCGTTCCTGAATTTGAGTAATATAGAGCCTGGCAGTCCATCCCAATGTTTTTCTTTGGGATTGGGAAAGTCCGGGTTTACTTTGCCTCATGCTAGGAGAGCCGGAAAAAATGAGAATACGAGCCTGTGTAGTCCTATTGGGTTTATATGTATGTACATACAGGGATCCCAGTTCCCAGTCAGCCCACTTCAAAGGCTAGACGGGAACTCCGTAGTGAAAAGTAATTTTCCCTTTCACACATAGTCCCCCTTCATTCCTCCACTGCACTGCCTGTGGTTTTCGTTTCTCCCGGCCTGGGCAACAACTCCAATTTGTTGAATTTTCCCTTTAGCTTTCCATAAAAGTCAGCTTAGGTTTACGGCGGCCCTACCTGTTGTACTACTCCCTAGCCCAGAATCTGAGATCCTACCCATTACCCTGGATACGCATCATAAGGCTGGGACACCCTTTCTTTTCTCAAGCATTCTATTGATCAGAGTGGGTTGGTTGTGCGCCCTTACTTTTGCCCTTTTCCTCTGTCTAGGACTAAGTCACTATAAAAACACCTTATGTTGGTAGGAGTGGGACTCAAGGGGGCTGCACTGGATCTCATACTAATTGTCGTTCCACTAAAGGATTACAGAGCCTATTTATTCTACCGGGCAGGGTTATGTTTATGATCCGGATTTACCGTTGCCTAGCTTCTGATCCGGGCACCAATGCCTCGGTATCCCTCTAACACTACTTCTCATAAGTAGCATTTGCCTACAGCCTGTAGGAAAAACTTGCACCACTTCACTCCTGCTTATTCAAGGAGAACGGACATTAAATGTATGGAGAAGAGAGACTCCGGATTCGAATCTCGATGACAGGGACAGGGATGTTATTAGAATATTTCCTAGATCTCCGATTGTTGTAATAGGCCTTTATATTAAAAATTCAGTGGCCTCGGTTTCATCAAATGAAATCCATTTAGGGTATTGTAAAAGAAAACGTCGTACCCGGCGTCCCTCTGTTTAAGTAAATGTTGTTTTTACTTAGACTATTGCGCATATTTCTGACATCCAGTCAATAGTCTGTCACTGTTATCTCTACTAAGCTGTTTCCTGTACCCTGTACCCGGTACCCACTAAATGAGCCTAGGTACTGAATCGTAATGAGCTTGATTTTTATCAGACGGCGCTGAATACTCAATTACATGTTCCAGTTTCCAATAAAACGTGAATCGGCACACGTCATGAAGTGCAGAGTGCAACAAGCACTGATACTGATACAGATAAATGGCACTCGACTTTTGTTAGTTCACTCAGAGTTATTGCCCCCTCACTCGTACCTGTGCAGAATCAGTTTTTGTAGGCATCATTTCCTAACACCGATTTCACTCCGTTGCATCCTAGTTTCTAATTTATAAGCGATTAAGGGATAAGTTACAATGAATTAAACATTACACATTATTATTAGAATGCATTCATGGCATGATACCATACCATTATTATCATCTACTGATCCATACCCAACATTGCACATCACATGAAATACTTATTCAATATATATTGTAGTATGAAACGGCATTATACTTACTGGACTGGATACTATACCAATTGAATTTTATTAGGTTGGCTATAACTTATCTGTGCGATCATCGAATCTGGCGTCATGTCTGCGTTCGGCCCTGTGTCTTTTCCTGTGTTTTCATTCAAAGGCATAACCAGAATTAGCAAATAAAATGAGGTATTTATGTAAAACGTAAAATCTAATTCGGAACTGGCTCCTGCATTGTGAATGAGGACTCTAAGGTGCAAGATGAAATGTGCCGACGACCGGATTCGTTTCCACATGCTTCAAAACGCTGATTTTACGGTTCGGCCTCCCCATCCCCATCTTCAACGACATTTATGCTCAACATCTGGTGGCCTTCTGGGCAAAAATACTTTGGTTGTCAAGGGTTATACTATTCAGTCAATACTTGTGGAAGCATAAAGCCTCGGGTTCCGGTGCACTTTTGGCCGTCAAATTTGTACCTTTGACCACATCCAATGGCATAGCAAAGGTATGATTATGTACTCAACTGATCTCGGGAGGAATTGAAAGTCAAGAAATGGCGTGACTGTATTTCTTGTACTTGTCCTCTCTCCTTCTAGTACGTATCTTGTCAGAGTCAGTCCTTTAGTTTTTATGGTCTACGGAGCCAGATAAGCCCATGTTATTTGTTATCCAGTAGGTCAGAAGAGCAGGTAGGATAGGAAGGTGAAGAGGTGATTTTGAATTCTGCTCGCGTTCATAGAGAGGCCGTGCAGACTACGAGGATACGGTCTCTAAAAGACTCGTAAATATTGGTTCAACTGCAGAAGTGCATTAAGTAAGACCATGCTAAGACATAAATGGTCCAGGCCGTTGAGATAAAGGAAGTATAATTCCACGTATTTATTCCACCTTATTTCCCCGTCTTACCGGCAATCCCATTTTGATAATTGCAGGTGGGATCCAGCTGCATGCAAGGATGGAGGGTTACAATGGAAGATTCTCATACTCACATTTTAGCCCTTCCGGACGACCAGAAAGCCGCTTTCTTTGGTGTCTACGACGGTCATGGAGGTAGAATGACTGGAAACCATTTCGTTTGGACTTCCTCGCCAATTTTGGGACGACTGAATAATATGCTCACCTCTATTAAATTCTAGGATCGAAAGTTGCTCAGCACGCTGGTAATCATTTGCACCAGCATATAGTACAAAGAGCTGAGTATCGTGCCGGTAATGTTGTTGGGGCCTTGAAAGAGGTAATGACTCATTATGTGTAATGTTAACCCAAAATGTTCTTGCACTTTGCGAATTGAGATCTTCGCCGCGATTAATATTATGTACGTCCAGGGCTTCATGGAGTTTGATGAGGCGATGCTAAAAGATGAACAGATGCGAGAAGAGTTAGCAGGGACGACTGCTATCACGGTCCTAATTAAGGACAGCACGCTCTACTGTGTAAGCCTTTCTTTACATCCCAAGTAACTAATTGTATTGGAACAGTTTTTAACATTATGTCTACGTGCGTGGTTTGGGTTCCAGGGTAATGTTGGAGACTCCCGAGCCGTTGCTTCAATTGCTGGGCGCACAGAAGCTCTATCTGCGGATCACAAGCCGAATAATCCTGAAGAGACTACTCGAATCACTCGAGCAGGTCAGGTCAATTCCTATATATTGCTCACGGTCATTCCTGTGGAGACTGTCTACTTTACAACTGTGTCTGTTTTTCCTCTGAAGGTGGTTGGGTTGAGTACAACCGAGTCAATGGAAACTTAGCTCTTTCCCGAGCTTTGGGTGACTTTGTGTTCAAGAGAAACACAGGGATGGGTGCGGACGAACAAATGGTCATTGCAGTCCCTGATGTTGAGGTCAGAGAAATCAATGAAGACTGGGAATTTATACTTTTGGCCTGTGACGGGATTTGGGACGTTGTTACAAATATGGTGAGTTGGCTATACCTGATGCATGATCTCAAGATCAATACTTGATAAAAGGTAAAAAATGACATAGCTATAGCTCCACCCTCCCTCTCTTGTACATCTAGGAAGCTGTTGAGTTTGTGCGTCGACGACTATGTAATAACATGGAACCTGAAGCCATTTGTGAGGAACTTATGACTAGCTGCCTGGCACCTGACTGTCAGATGGGAGGCCTTGGATGTGACAACATGACGGTAACCGAATTCCCTCTCTCAGCCCTCCATCTCTTTGGCCTCTTAGTTTACTTTAGACTCCCTTCTTTTGTTCGCAGTGCGTTCTGGTATGCCTGCTCCACGGGAAAACGTATGCGGACTTGTGTCAACGTGTGTCTCAGTCCATGCGAGTCTTGCCGATTGCCGTTGGGGTCGGGGAAGAGGCATCGAACGGGAGCCTAGAATCTCCACTAAACGACAGTTCCAGCTCCGGGAGCGGTGAAGACGAATCGGACGATGTATTGAAGTAAACAAAATCTACCCCACTCATCCCGCCCCTTTTCGTTCTGTTTTTGTTTTCCCCGTTTTTTATGTTTCCTTTTTTTCGTTTTGTTCTCCATCAGTGATCGGCCTGTCACTCGTCGTCTTCCTTCTATTCCACTAATCCCAGTAGCTCCAGTTGCGGGGCCGGACACTCAGACAGTCATCAACAATAACATCTCCATCCTCGACCCTAACTACATCTTTCTCGACAATGACCCGATGCTTGAGGGCCTACCTCCGGGAGGACCCCCTGGCTCTGGCCCAACTGCCCCCTTCTGAACCCATGCGCCCAACTCCTCCAAACTCTAAAATTAGGCTCCAGGGCTAGTTAGTAATAATAATCTTCAAATTAGAAAGCGAGAACCCCGTGAATGTACAAATTTCAGAGGAAAGTCTATGGCGACAACGTGCCAGAATTAAACTTTATACACAGGCTAGGAGTAATCCCATGCTTAGCACTCCAGAGTCCCACGTTCCTCTCTGTCCGAGTCTCGACTCGTAGCAGAGATTTATTTTCCGCGAAGCCCCTTCAACGTTTCCATTTCGTAAGGCCTGAAATTAAAGGAGGGAGGCTTTATTTTTGCATAGAGTGTGGAGTCGGTATTCCTAGAGTGGACTGCCCTGCTAGGCAGGGAAATATATTTGTATGTATAGAACCCCCGTAGACAAAGTAAGACAGAAATACTATATTCCTCTTGTAAAAAGTAGGGAGCCAATCGGGGCCGCAGGGATTCAACTGTATTATCGTAAACTGAAAATTCCAGCAGTTAGAGGCATATTGTGTACTGTGAAGAGAGGATGAATTGTAGTAGTGCTCTCTTCTCTTTTTCATTGTCCTCTACCAAGAGTCTGATTGTGAGGAAGCCAAATAGGTTCCTGGTGAAAGTAAGTGAAAGTAGTGGACGAACTAACCCTAGGAGAGCTATTAGATTGTATGCATTTAAAAAACCTATTTCCCGAACCTTCATTCAATATCATAGTTCATAGCCAGTACTTATAGTCGAACAAACCGAGTTGTAAACGGAATAAGTAGTTTTTATATTAATTCCCTCCATGGACGGCCCTAGGAATAAGGATGCATGGTTATACTAGTAGGCTAAGCATTACTTTCCTCCCCTCTGCCAATCCATTTATACAGATAGACTTTTACTGTAGCTTTTTTTGTTAGCTGGAGCCCATTCATTCCTTGGGGGTCCTTTCCCATGCTATGCTAGTCAGTACATCTTAGGTTTACTTATAGAATTACATCACCGAGGAATTAAGCTAATTTTACCGTGTCAAATAATACATATGTAGTAGTAATGGTTTTGGACTAGGTTGTGAAGTAGGAACAGACCGGGCTGTCATCGGGCGCCCATTATAAACACTCCAACTTCCCCTTTTATATGTACCTTGTCCTAGTCCTAAGGCTAACGCGAAATTCTTGACTCGATGAAAGATGTTCTGTTTCCTTTGAGAGTTCCGCTCAGGCAAATATTTACTCAAGGCCACCCTTGATTTCCTCTCTGGTGAATTTGTAATCCTTTAAATTAATAGGCCGGCCCCTTATGAATTATGAGAAGGAATATAATATTGGAGATGAAACATAATACGTAGTCTGGTAGCATGAGATGAGAGAAATGCATAGGTTAGTACATAGAAAGGGTTGAATTACTAGGTTGTGGCAGAATAAGTGTTTTACTTAAGACTCATAGACTTAAAGGGTTAATTTTTTAGGCCCTCCTTTTATTCCGGTTGATTTGAGGAGGCCTCCTTCCCGGTCCACTATCCCTCTTATGATCCTAGTTTTAAGTCCCTACTCTACTTAACTATTTAGAATACGAATATTCTCTCTTAACAGAGGGCAGAATGATGTGTACTGGTGATAAGAGGTTTTATTATAGTATACAGATACGTCATACGTACGGATCACACCAAATTATGTTAC
Organism: Hypogastrura burkilli; assembly: GCA_034696285.1. Classification (NCBI taxonomy): domain Eukaryota; kingdom Metazoa; phylum Arthropoda; class Collembola; order Poduromorpha; family Hypogastruridae; genus Hypogastrura; species Hypogastrura burkilli. The sequence goes on along the minus strand of JAQFZY010001510.1, from coordinate 882 downwards.
TAGCAAGTAAACTACTACATATACGTACTACTTATGAACGAGTTAAGAAGCATCAAACTATATTAATAAAAGAGTTCGGAACTAATAGAGCCTGGAACCAACCATTTATTATCTCAGGCCCATCCTAGTAACTACTTACAATATTTTGGAATGTTACTGCGTGAATATCGCATCGTGGGTAGGGATCTCAATAAATTCGTCCAATAATTAAATTCACCCTGTGCCAGTAAGTTATGCCCACCTCATGGCTCTCAGTGTCAATCGAATCTGGAATATAAAAAACTCAATGAAGAGGGGTTGGTGAAGACGCAACACGGTCGCATTGCTAACTTTGGCAAAGCCAAAGAGCCGAGTGGGACAAGATGTGACGTTGAAGCCATGTTAAGCCGTTGACCTTGCCCGACGCCTTAAGCACCGCGCCATCAGGAATCATGTTGTAAGGTGAAAATGGGAACTTTTTACCCAAAAGTCCTGTATGTAATAAAGCTGTGGAGCTTGGGAGAATAAAACACCGCTCACAATATATGTATACCTTCCCTCCGATTTCTTAATGCAATAATGGTGCGAATTAATTATGACGCCGTCGAGACTTTCCCCTTCCCTAGAAAAAATGAGAACAGTACACGATCTATCTAAAATAACTAACTAATCGTTTGGTCTAGTCTATGTTTAGGCAAACATTATATTATACAATGTGACAAACAAATTATAGATATACATATACTTAGATGGGAATTAAGAAGACTTTAGACTGAATTTGAAGCATTTCTTGTCGTTCTTTCGCGTCCTATTACATATTCCATGTATTTATCTAACTATTATAAAATTATGACCGACTTTGCACGCGTTCAACGATACAGGTCGCATTTCTCAACCGACGCC
>JAQFZY010001509.1:0-15255 GCA_034696285.1 Hypogastrura burkilli | reverse complement strand
TTGCTTACGGGCACGGGCAGGGCGGGTTGGATTTTTATTTTCATGGGGCGGGTACGGGCGGCCCGTTTTTCGCCTTTTGCCGGGCGGGGCGGCACGGGCAGAGATATCTGACGGGCCACAATACTCTATTCCCAGGGACGGTCCCGATGTACTTTTGGTTGAAGTAAAGGGTTAGGGCCCGGCACATTGTCTCCCCCAGTGTCGCCTCTTATTGACTTTTATCTTGCCGCCTCCAGCACGGCGCAAAAATAGAGATTCCGTGTACTCGAGTATATACCTTCACTACATCGCATACCTTTCTCATAGTAGCCTAACCTAACTAAACGTTGTTTAATTTAAGATAACTTTTCGAATAGTTTAACAAAATCGACACACAGAGATTGAGATTGCTGCGCATGCCCATGCGATACCCAGAGCCCGGGAATAAAGATATGCATATAATTCAGGCCTTTTCCACACATTCTAGGGCATAATCACCGACATGAGTGATTCGATGCTAGATTTGAAACTGCACAATAAAAAAGGAATAAAATTCTAGTAAATATTTAATGAACTGGATGAAAATGGCAAAAAAACGGCAAAAAATTACAAAAAAATGGCAAAAGAAGGTCAAGAGTAGACTATTTTTGAAAAATCAAATTGAACTGCGCACCTAGACCACCATAATTACGCGACTTTTTGTGTTCTTTAGTTTTTCTCGTCAGACGCAACCCTGCCCTCTAAGATTACTGAAAGATTTCGGAGGCCATAAGGATTGCATACCTAAAAGGTTTATTTTGTTGACGCAGCCCCCCGCCCGTCGCCCGTAACAACAGGCGCGGACGTTACAGTTTGTTTATTCAACTTTGAAAAAAAAGCATTGCCCGATTTTCAAATATTTTATGTGGACAAAGAAAAAGCCGCTTGAATTTCTGGAATTCTGAAGTGTCCGTGTAATTCAAGAAGTTGTTGGGTGATAACAGGCACAGTTCTCAGTGCAGTTTGTGTTGCAAGCAAGCGAAAAAGTGATTGAACAATACTAGCAAGTCGAAGTTTCGGCTTCTGGCTGCCTGCTTTCAAGCATGGCGTCTTCTTGGAACCTCATTACCATCTCGACGCTCCTCCTAATGATAGCCATCCCAATGCCCGACACGAGCCTCCAAAACGCACAGAACACTAAGGGAAGGAGTAGCCAGTCTCAGAAAATTGGAAATGGGACGTTGAGGAACAAATTCTTCAAAGGCTACCGGGTTGTGAATTGGTGCCTGACCGGGAAAGACGAGCCGCAGCTGCACATGTGGCCATTCTCCCAGTTTGTGCCCCTCATAAAGCGGAACCGGCGGTACACTAGTTTGGATCCAGCCAACAACCGCTACCGGCTCGAGATTACTGAGATTTATAGCCGAATGCCCTGGGTGGGAGCCACGGTTAACTGTCATGGGGAAGAGGATCCTCCGCCTCCGCCGCGAGGACAGAAAAGACTCCCCAATGAAACATTCCAGAGAGGCCCTTGGTACGTCCCTACTTTATGTCTGGATTAACAATTGACTGTAGTTACTTCTAAATCCTGTAAATCCCTTTAAAGGTGCGAGAATCTGGAAGAGTGTCAAAACTGGAATACGACAAATTTTGATTGTAATGATAAGTTTATTTACGATTTTCCAACGGAGGTTAGTATACTATTATCACTAGTTAGTTATTGCTGTCACAGAGGAGAAATGGGGGGAACACTGGCGCTAACCATCGCCTTGTCTCTGTTATTGCTGTTAGGTATTTTACTATCCTATTATGTTATACCTATATGTTATTTTCATTTTTTAGAAACCGCCCGTAAAACCGACCCCAGTATGCACCTATCCACAGGAATGTAAATGCAGCGATCAGGGCTATATAGGGCCCGCACCTGGCAGTGGCAACCCTGGTCTTCCGAATCCGCAGGCCAAATATGTAGACTGTAATAAAGCTCCTGCACCTGGGAGTTACAGTACTACTAGTACTACTCGTGCCAGTGTACCTACCAGTAGTACGGCGGCGACTATACCAAACACTGAGTTTGAATATTGTCCTAACCCGCCGGCCGGTTCTTCGCCGTACGTGTGCATTTGCGTTGACAGGTGAGCCAAGAGATTTCAAACAAACACTGATTATTACTGTGTTAACGCAGCAAAGACGGTTATGCATTCGTTTTGTCCGTCCGTCCGTCCGTCCGAATTTCACCATCAAAACTGCTTCCTTCTTTTACACATACGTAAGTTGAGTATCAAGACGCATTTTTGCTCGTTCACCGCTTGATCGCTGCCATGCGCTCTCCTTAAGTCGGAGTTAAGTTTATATACAAGCTCAGATCAAACTTAGCAAAGTGTTACATTTGTGGAGCCCCTCCTCACCTATAAAGTCTAACCCCATGAAGTGAAATACTTGACATGGCTCTTGTCACCGATTTCAACTAAACGTATAATTATTTCGTCAGTTGAAGGTTTTATATATGATTTAAGCATTCTAAAACCTCATCGTACAACTCATTACATACAGGTGTATGGTTTATAAAAATTTACATCGGTTTCCCTGCTCGACTTGTTTAAGCAGTAAGGCAGCACATACAGTATGGCTTACAAAGTTGATTATCTCATTAACTGTTCTACACATTTTTTAAGCATTGTATACAGATATTTGGTTTGGAAAAGTTAACCTCGGCTTCTTTGCTCGACTCATTTAAGCATTACATATTAACATCCAGGTGTATGGTTTGAAAACGTTAACCTCCGTTTCTTTGCTCAACTCCTTTAAGCATTACGTTATTGGCTTACAAAATTAAATGTGTGGTTCGTCGTTCCACTCATTTAAGCATTACATACATTATACGTTTTTGAATATCGTTTTCCTTAATACGGTTTCTATCAGTTTATACTGTGTATTACCGAATTGCGCATTAGCGTACGAAATGCAGTATATGTGTTTGGCTTGTCTGTCCGTCTGTCTGCCCCCCTGCTGACAAAGCGAATAATCGCGCATTACAATTCTCGTTTATCAATGAAATTTATCTCGCAATTCAATGAAGAAACGCTATATGAAGAACACTCCACAAAGTAAATGCTGCAGATTTCGGAGCTTAATAAAAGCCCGCTTCACTGGATAAAATAGTTTTCATAGGTTTCTCTGATGCGCTCGTTCTACCCGCACCTCCTAAGACCGATTATCATACAACAGAATTTTTACAACGCTTAGCAAGATAGAATTTCTCACTCACTCTATGCCGTGTTTCCTCGTATTTGCTGCCAATTCCTGGTTAGCAAAATATTTGACATGGCTCTTTTCACGGGTCACTTCATTAAGCGTGTAACCAGTTTTCAATTGAAGGTTTTCTGGGCGATCAAAGCATGTTTTTAATCAAATTAACTCACTCATACTTAATTAAAACCAGGTACAATAAGTACATAGCATATTGAAAAGAAAAATGCTACTATTGTGAAGCAACTTTATACAAGGCTCTAAATTTACAAAAGACGAAGCGTGTATATGTATGTTGCTCATTATTACCGTTCCCGGGCTGATAGACTAATAAGCAGGTGATCAAAGAAACAAGTCAAACATATTCGTATGAAAATGCTAGTAATGAAAAGCAGAAGTAAATATTTGGCTCTTTAAGTTGCAGCATTCCAAACAGAATTCTATTTTCCAAGGATTCTTTGGTTGCTATATTAACGGCGACACCATCGTTAACCGTCTAGTTATGTTGTTATAGCAGTAACGCTGGAATCGTAATAAAGAAGCCTTTGTTTGTACTTTAAAAAACTTTCCTTTCACGTAGCCGTTTTTTATATATTGTTCTGATCTTAAATAATTAGATGTGTGGGACTGACAAAACCGATTTAGCGTTTTAGATGGGCTAGCTGATGCTGAGTTGAAGCAATTTATGCTTCCATGCGATGCTCCACTCAGCTATTTGTTATATGCTGGCCACACAGTTTCCATACTTCAGATCTGCTTCCATGCTCCACTCAGCGTCTTATTTGATTGATTAACACCTAATGGTAATGGTCATACGTAGTAGTTAGTAGTGTAATTGGAGCGAGTCCCTCGCCTAATTACTAGGTTATGGCTTCATCGGTAAACGTTAATTCAGTTTCTATCAGTTAATACTGTTTATTATGCAGTATTATGGTTGTAATAATACCAGAACTTTTACCTTGTGCCTTTAAGGCTAACTTCTAACCGAGTCAAGGCCGAGCTTGAGGCGTTCTTACTCTAAGCCTAGTAGTAATGGTTAGATTGATTACAGCTAACAGAGAAAGATTTTACTATATTTCAAACGCAGCTCAACCGAAGAAAGTTTAGAAATGGAGGAATGCCCAGCGTGCAAATGTCCAACTTGTGATGCAAGCGGTAAAGTAGTAACTACCACCGGTACTGGTGGCGGTGGCAGTAGGACCGGTATTGCCTACTGCCCTCCTTATGGTACGAAACAATATTTATTAAGTTATTTAATCCTTTTATATCGAACTGGGTCGCAGTTCGGTCAAATGGTGAATTTTTGTGGGAATAAGAGTAAGCGGTTAAAAGAGTTCAATAAATAGTTCTTGCTTCTGGCTCACTAATTCACTTATATATATGTAGATCCTTTGTTATGCACGGTTCCTTTAGGTCCTGATTGCTTTGCCCTAGCTCCACCTACTGGTGCGGCTGCAGCGGGTACTGGTTCCAGTACCCCTCCTCCTCCACCTGAGAGTGGATGTCCAGCAACGGGTAACTATCGACTCTGTTTCCCTAGTACAGTTATTATAACGTGAATTTATGATATCATTTATTATAAGGAATCTTAACTGCAGCTATGGTATCTTTCCAAGTAAATGTTTGCAGGAACCTTTACTTTATATTTCATATCAATAGTACCTATATATACCAATTGTTTGAGGCATAGTCTAAAAGCGGAATCATTTGAATGTGTTACCTTACTGTAGGTGCGGGAGCGGGTCAGCCTCCAGCAGCCCCACCAGACCCCTGTTCTCCGAGCGGGTCCATTTGTGAATGCCAAGCTCCTCCCCCTGCGCCTTTGCCGGTTCCGACTCCGGCTCCACTGACCCCCAAACCTTGTTTCAATCCTACTACTACAGGGACCGGAAGCGCTGCAACTACAGTATATAGCGGTGAGAGGTGTCCTCTCCTAACATTTGACGTTTGTAAGTGCGTACCTCCTGCGGTACCAGCCGGTGCAGCCGCAAATCCAATTCCAGGCTCAACCACTCCCGCTGAAGAGGATTGTCCTCCGGAGCCAACAGTTCCTACCACCACGGCGGCTCCCCCACCAGAATCAAGGTAGGTTCGACCGCGACCTAATGTCAGCAAGTGCTGTGTATGGAGTCGTCATCTGATTCAACTGTTTGGATGACCCTTTGGTAATAGGTGGAACATGACGGGTCCCTTCCCTCGAGCGCCCGACTGTACGAGTAATGCTGAGGAATGCCGTCCCGCAATGAAGAACGCGACTGTGCTAAAGTACTTGGGCCGCCTCTACAAGACCGTCCACATCACTTTCAAGGCCGAAGAACGTCGGAAGCGCTCCAGAGGGATTTACGAGAAGTGGGAGCCGCAGAAGATTGAGGGCGTGCTAATCCAAGCCAATCATAATCCGTTCGGAATTGGTCTTCCTACAGGAGAGTTCTTCAATGAGGACTTTACCTGCTTTGATTGTGGTGGCCAACACTTTGCTGAGATCATTCCTTGTCGAAAACGGCCATCCATTGAAGTTGTTGTAAGATCCGCAGATCGTAGTGCCGTAGCAATGAGGAAGATGGTCAACTGTGCCAAGTGTATAACCTCATAACCTCATAGTAATATGTTTCGCAGCATCCAACCGTCATGGCGTTTCACCATATGATGAAGGTCCCGTTTCTTCTGCAGCCGAATTCCGCAACAGGATTCACAACGGCTCCCGTCTACGAGATGCGCCAAGTTGGGAAAAAGAGTGAGGTCCATGTGAATTTTCGATGGCACAGGTTCAGTTGATAAACAAATCCTACACAGGCTGGAAAAATGCATAAGTAATACATATGTTTCGATTTCTAATTGCAGTCCGCCCTGCACCGAAACAACTCGACTCGAATTTACGTAAGAAAACAGTTTTTAGTTCCATTCAATCATTTAAGCTCTTGGTATTGAGTGGTCCGAAACTAAGCATTTCCATTCGTTATTAGCGTTCTGGTGGTCCGAAGCTTCAAAAATAGTGACTTTGACGTCTTCGACGTCGGGCCATACGAAGTCATTAAGCGGGGACATATTTATGTTTCTGATATTATCCCAACCCCCATTTTTCGGCAATTTTTCTACGACAAGAAGCTTCAGGGAACCTTTTGCCATAATGATGACTCTCCTGACATGTAAGTAACAGAAGATATATTTTAGGGACAGGTATGAAGATTTAGGCGTAATTCAAATAGTGGATGCCAGAGTAGTAGCTACAATTATAAATGTATTTGTATTTAGCAAAAAATACTTACTTTCATTACCATTCCGAATGCCGAACCTAAACTGCTTGGTGACGAACATAACTTCTTAGATTACAAGGCTTTTGGTGATGCCTATATAAATAAAGAAAGTCAAATGTAAGGTATTTTTATAATTCTCTCCAGACAAACCGTGCATCCAAAAGTGTTGTCTAACTTTGAAATGAGCCACAGCTATGACGAGTGTTTGCGAACGGAGAACAATCCAACGCGAAAGTAATAAAATAAATATCGACAAATATTGCATTCACATGCAGGATTACAATTTTAACTCACGCGCGCAGTCAAATTATATGATTGGATTTCTGACGTCTTTAGAGAAATTGGAGACTTCCTACATGCCCAACACAAGTATCTGTGTGAAGCCCCTGGGCATCCAAAATGTTTTCCAGCCTCTCTGACTTCAGAGAAAAGACATTTTGACTTTGAGGAGCCATTTGGCTTTGCGGAAGAGGTTAAATGTCCGAGTCCTTGTCCAGACGGACCAACGACGACTCCATTACCGGTTCCGCCGAAGCGTGACTCAATATTTAAACGAGAACATCATGGCGGTAATGGATTAACTACTATATCGCCAATCGCTAGATTTCTAAAGTCTTCAGGATTCATTCATTCTGAAAACTTTAGGGATGTTGATCATGACAAACTTCTGCCTAATGCCAGTATGCTCTTTCATCGCACGCTTTTACAAGGAAACTTTCAACATTTCTCGAATCAAAGGGGTCAAAATGTGGTTCTGGGTATGCGTATCAAAATTCTTACAAGGATAGTGGTAATATTGTGCCAGACTATCTTTACTTTGCTTTGTCATGATTTTCAGGCTCACATTCTTGGAAGCATCGTGTCGTCAATATTTATTTATTTTGGGACTTTTCATTCTGGTAAAGATTTCAATAAGACTTTTCACGTTTACCTTGGAAAGTCGTACATCATGATTCTGGCTGCAACCTACTTCTCGGCCTGGGGTCGGAACAAGGCAACTTGGATAAATAAAACGGCAGAGTTCTTTCACGGAACTCTGGGATACGTAACTATAGTTATGGCCCGTAAGTAATGTTGATCAACTTTCATATTGCAAATTCCAACCACTTTGAATGCTTCAGCCAGTAGCGAGAACACGGGGTTTCATTACTAACCGCTTACCTACTCAATCAATATTTATAGACGCTTCAATGCATGCGGCCCCAGGTGTCGGATGGATTCCGAAAATGCTCGTTGATTTGCAAGTTATGATTCACGTACTGTTCATTGGGATTTTGACGGTAAGTTTAATCGACTATGGCAATTAATAATTTTCCCGAGCCAAGTTTCATTGATCGCTATTTCCTTTTAAAATAACTTTCCGTAGGTACATGTTTGCAACCTGGATAAAAAGTTTGGTATGAGACCCGCCCGGCGTCACTTCCCAACTGTCGAGGCTAGATTTGATGATATTCCCATTCCGGTAAGCATTCGTATAATGTAAACTAAGAATTTATGTTCCCTTTTCTTGCAATAATTTACTAAAATTATACTAATTTGTAACTTGTTTTTTTTTGCAGCATTACAAGTTTCGGGTGATCGTTTTGATTATTCTAACTGCAATAACATTTATCCTTTCATCTATTGCCTTATTCGTCGAATGAGTTCAGCTACCAACCCAACTTCCAACTGCAACATTTATCGAACTCCTAACTTCAATCAAACTAATCCTGTAGTACCTGCCTTCTCGCATTGGTCACCAGTGAACCAATGATGCCAAAGCGTTAGAGGCTCAAATATGTGGAGTATTGCAAACGGTAAATACTTAAATACTTACGTGCATAAAACTTAGTTTAAAATGAATAAACTGAAATGAATGTTTACTATGATTCCTATGAATTTGAGTGAATTATATTGTTCTAAGTTGCATAATTTATTCTTAAAGCTAATAACACAGTAATGTAAACCCCCTCCGTTTCCAAAATACTTTTCCCCAAACATAATAAATATGTAATAAGAACTACTTAACAACCATGATTAGGAATAAGTTCCAACCTGCAGAGGCTATCAACAGTAAGTACAGGCGGCTAAATATCAAGAGATTAGTACTATACAGACTTGACTCGTTTCCTTGAGCTTAGTTTAATAAGCGACACTGAGGATCAGGCACAGGGTAGTTTCGAAGGACGCGGTTAATAGTCTTCAGGAGCGGATGTGCCTCACATCCACAGACGCCACGAAAGTCGTCCAAATCCAGGGCCCAGACCATTCCACCGCCTAGCCCCATCTGCTTAATGTATTCAGACTTCTTCCGAAGTTGAGGAACGTCATCGAAGGAGACCCATTGGTTCCCCTTGTAGGCGTAGGGCCCGATCGCCCTGTTCTCATCTTGGACCACGGTCCAGTCTCGCTTCTGAACGTAGTTGCAGATCTGCGAGGAGTATGGAATATGGTTAGGCTATATTCCGAGCTTGCTTATGGATGTTGTAGATGTAAGAAATATTGCATTACCTCGTAGTATGCCAGGAATCCGGCACTCCTTGTGAATTCGCCAGCCTGAGCCCCGCCCGAACTCTTCGAGTTGAGCCCAGTATTTTTGGGGTCCACGATGGTGAAGGATTGACCATACAAGGGCATGCCCATAATGATCTTCTTACGGTCCGCTCCCTGATCGATCCAGTAGTTGATGGAGTAGTTGGCATTGAAGTACGGATTATCGCTCTCAGGGTGATGGTAGAGTGGGGCATTGTGTCCAGTCTTCTTATCCCATTGACCATGGAAGTCATAGGCCATAACGGAAATCCAGTCCAGATACTTGCTTACTGCTGGAACGTCGTAACCTGGCGAAATATTAAGAATGCATAAGGTAATAAAGTACATAATTTCACGCAGAAAAAAAAGTACGAATATTACCGGAAAAATCAAAATTCAGACAGTTTTGTTTGTGGTTGGTTGAAAGTTGTTGAAAAGAGTTGTTTTTTGGCGTAAGAAATATAACCACAAAATAACTGAACAGGCCATACCTTCATCAATAACTTTCTTGTTCGGAGACACGGCAGCACTTAGAAGTAGCCCACGAGGCGCAAACTCTTGTTTTAGCTCACGGACAAGTGCAGAAAATGCCTGTTTGTCTGATGCCGGGCCCTTCTCACAGTCCACTTGCCAGCACTTTGGATACTCCCAATCAAGATCGAGTCCGTCAAAGTCCCAAGTCTCAATAAACTCAATTGCCTGGTCAATGAACCTTCTGCGGGCCTCGGGGTCGTTAGCCATTCGAGAGTACTTATCACCTAAGGAATCGTTCCAGCCGCCAAGAGCCAGTAGTACCTTGACCCCGCGTTGACGGAGCTGGGTAACCTGCTTGTAGAACTGGTTATCGATATCAGCCCACCCGTCATGGGGTCGAATGACTAGTGTGGTAGGGTTCAATACTGCAAATCCGTATAGAATGTGTGTGCAGAGGTTGAAGTCAATGTCTTCTGGCTTGTACTTTCCGCTGCCAGGTCTGAAAGTACATATTAAAAAAGCAGATTAGTTTTACCCTTTTCCTTACGCACATGTATACTGAAATTATGCGATACAATAACTAGTACTGTCCTGTATATCCTAGGAAAGGTCCGCTAAGTCGTCAAGAAAATCCGGACTTTTAGCGTCAGACTGTGCAGAGAGCAGACGTTAGCCCGGAGACCATAATTTTAGAAGCCTTGCAAATAGAGTAGGCATTCGAAATAGTCCTTTAATGCAATAATGTAGCCGTATATGTTAATTTAATTTAGTATATTTGTCAGGCTTCTGACATTCGGGTCTCCGGTTTATGGTTTGACGTCTGCTCTCCTTCGTCTGACCCTGAAAGCTCGGATTCTCGTGACGACTTAGCGGACCTTTCTTATGATATACAGGGCAGTACAAAGACAACGTACATAGTTGACAATAAAAAGATTTATAAAATAAAATATGTAATAAAAAGTCAGCTAAGCATATTTAATGTTTGATTTGAGATTCGGAATTCGCTAGTGAATATTCTGATTAACTATATTTGAGAAAAGACTCTTACCTATACCATGCCCAATTCGTGAAGTAGCAAACAACCTGAAACAAAACAAAAGGAGAGTCATTAGAAAAATATAAAATTAGAAAAAAAAAAAAAATTAAAAGCATATGAAAGAACGCTACATATTTTAGCGTATTTTATTTTATTTTCATTGAGAAAATGTTCTTCCGCCCCCCTCCCATCCCCTGTATCAGAACATAACAAGCAACCCCCAAGTGAAAGCTAACTCTCCCCAAGCCCGTGGGCAAGAGTATGTAGTATTTAGTTACTCAATCCACACAATTGTCGCCATTCGTGTAAAATGTATACTGTGCGCTGACGCCAATTTAACGATGTTCAAAAAGTTTTGAAAGAGATTGATTCTGAAATTTAGTGCATCCGAAATCGATGATAACTTGAGTTGACCCTTGCGGGTCACCCCGGGGTTGTCGGGTTGCCAGCCGGCCGGGAAACTAGTTGGCACTATTTACTGTTGTACAACCATCCACCCGGTTCTGAGGCGGCATTGCACTATGCGCTGTACGAAGGAGATCCAATACACGGTTGAACTAACTCAACGGTAACCGACTTTTTAGGTCGTAGGTACGTACGATATTATACGCGTTATACATACTGTATTAGGTTTTTTTAAAAAAATATGTCACCAGACCTTGTACGGAGACTCCGGAACATTGATAGGTTCATGCTGATTTGCAGGTAAAGGTTTGGGCGTAGGGCACCAGTTCAATCTACACCATCCCGGGCTCTTTGTCGGTGCAGCTGTTGTAGTCCGACGAGGTGGACGATATGACGTCGTACCGAAGGATGCCGACGGTGGAATGTATTCTGTCGTTTGAACGGATGCAGAGGTTGTAGGCGTCACGGTTTCAGGTTTTTCCGTAAACTGAGGTCGTTTGGTCGTAGGCGCAGGCTTCGGCTTAGAGCCCGAACCAGATTGACAATCTGGCGTGTTTCCTGGCCAATCACAGTGGTCCTAAAAAATAGCGTTTTTTTTTTAAACTAATTATTACTCGGTGCATCAAATAATAGTTAGTGAGCGTCTTTATTTCCCAGTAACTCTCACCTTGTTCCAAACCGTTCCGGGAGGACACCTTTGCTCCACATACCGCCCAAACTGACACTGATAGTAGAGGCTACAATCCTTTTCGTTCCGCCTGTACGGTTCATCACAGTGTTCCACGTCTTCCGTTCGAATGGGTACAACGGCTTCAACAGGCTTGCTGTCCGGGACCTTTGGTTTGTCCTTTGGCTTGTCCTTCTTCCTCTGCGGAACTACTGGGAATCTTGAGTCTGTACTACCTGGAGTACGTCGTCTTCCAAGGACAGACCTAATTGTCGTCAGGAGAGGATACTCTCCTTGTCCGCAGGAATTTTTGAAATCATCCAAATCCAGAGCCCATACCATTCCACCGCCCAGGTCAAGATCACGAATTAGCTCTGATTTTCTCCGGATCGTTGCGACGTCATCATATGAGACCCACTGGTTCCCTTTGTAGGCATACGGGCCCATTGCACCAGTCTCGTCCGTCACTACAGTCCATCCGTTCCTCTGAACCTGGTGACAAATTTCGTAGTATGATAGGAATCCGGAAGCCCTAGTGTATTCCCCTGCAGTTCCGCCCGCAGTTGATAGAGCGTTGAGTCCGTGCTCATTTGGATCCGCCAATGTGAAACTTTGTCCGTACAACGGCATTCCCATAACGATCTTTCTCCGATCCGCCCCTTGACTGATCCAGTAGTTGACTGAGTAGTTGGCGTTGAAGTAGTAAAAGTCATCTTCCTCGTGGAAGTAGAGCGGGGCCACGTGGCCGGTCTTCTTGTCCCATTGGCCGTGGAAATCATAGGCCATGACAGCGATCCAATCCAAGTATCGTGAGAGTGCAGGGACGTCGTATCCTGGTAAAGTTAATATTTCTATTAGATTAGCTCATTTAGATTTATATACATTAACGTCCGGTAGGGTTTATTCTGTTATACAATATTAGCCATTTTAAAGAATAACTCTTTGAATGAATATGATACTCTTAAATGAATATGATATTCTCACCCTTTAATTGAATCAGAAACTACTTACCAGCATCAATCACCGTCTTGCTCGGTGAAACTGCCGAACTGAGCAGAAGTCCGTGCGGTCGGAAGGCCTCGTGTAGCTCTCTGACAAATGCCGCAAAGTTCGGTTTGTCCGAATCAGGCCCCTTGTTACACTCAACTTGCCAGCACTTGGGGTACTCCCAATCCAAATCAAGACCATCAAAGTTGTACCTCCTAATGAATTCTACAACGTGTTGGATGAAGCGTCTTCGAGCCGTCGGATTGCTCACCAGCCTGAACCCATGCAATTCCATAAGACATATATTTAAATCCTATGCCGCAAATCATTTGTTTGAGCCGGCTCTCTTACCTGGAGTACTTGTCCCCCGCTGAATCGTTCCATCCCCCAATAGCCACCGTTACTTTCTTCCCGGCTCGCTTCAGGGCCGTAACTTGCTCGTAGAACTTGTTATCAATGTCTGCCCATGAGTCATGAGGCTTAATGACCAGTTGTTCATAATCAAGGACCGCAAAGCCGTACACAATATGCGTGCAAAGGTCAGCCTTGATGTTCACGGGCGTGTACTTGCCCATCCCGGGGCGGTAAAAGGCCCAATTGGTAAAGTAGCACACGATCATGAATTCACCTGATCACAATAATGAAATCCCTTTGTCACATTCTATAAAAGCTCATTAGATCTTGAAAGTTTCCCGTTTTTCCCAACCCGGTGTAATATATATATAAACTAAATATATATTACAGAGTCCATATAAACACAAGACATTCAATATTCTACTAATTATCCGAGTACCTACCTGATAAATCAGAGGTTGGTGGACGCACAACTTCTGGTGGTTGCGTAGGGAGGAGATTTTCCATAGTTGTAGGTTGAGGAGTCGTCGTCCATTGACTTCCAGTCGTAGTCGGAGCCTGCGTAGTCATGGTGGTCGTTGTAGTTGGCCGAGTAGGCGGCATCACAGGAACGGATGGGGGTTCTACGGGTTCACTTGGACTACAGTGAGCATTATTTGGCCAGTCGCATATTTTCATTCCTTCGTTCCAGTGGAGCCCCGGCTGACATTGGAATACCTGACGGCTCCCATGAACACAGACGTAGTACTTTTCACAGTCCCGTCGAGACCCAAGGTACTCCCCCTCCTGGCAGCTCTCGTCCAGCATCATATCTGAACGGATTGGACTCGAACATTAAACGCATCCATATCCTAGTTTAATAAACCTTTCCTTACTTACCATGTTTCCCATCACTACGAACATCGCACTTGGCCGACTTCGGCCAATCACAGAGCTTCTTCTCGTTGTTCCAATGGAGCCCAGACCCACACATCTGGATCATCTTCTTCCCATTTGAGCACAAATAATACTGGTTACATGAGGGACCCTCAGCGTAATCTCCTGGTATAAGCACAATTTACATTGTCCATGTTTAACGAAGTTTAAAAAGATATGATACTTAGCTAAACTAGGTCAGTGTGGGAATCCAGGTTCACTGTAGATTCCATTTTAAATCAATCCGTGCCACGTGTATCACAAGTAACATTATAAATAGTTCTAACCAGTAACACATCCTTCGTTTCCGACTTGCTCTGGCTGTGGAGGTGGCCTAGCAGCTTCAACGACTGGATCCGGCATTTCCACGAAAGGCTTCTCTATCATGCTGTTCACGCTCTGACACCCAGCCCTGTTCGGCCAGTCACAAGTCTGGGAACTCTGAGACCAATGGAGTCCTCCTGGACATTTCTGGAGCATCTCCTTCTCGGATACACAAGAGTAATAAGCATTACAGTCGGTTGGATCCGGTTTGTTCGTGTAATAGCATTTACTTCCGGTTGGTTCAGAAGTGACTGGTCTGGGCGGAGGTGTCGGTCTAACCGCCACGGCTGAAAATTCGAAAATCGAATATAAATATTCCTAGCAAGTATTAAATCATAAAACAAATTTTTAACTTATACTTTTAACTACGTTGCTCTGTTCAACTACAGTAGATACCTCTAGCGTCGACCAACTAAACCTACTTTTTAGATCTAATTTCTAATTTCAGCGCTCATCGTCTAAACAAGGCACTAATATTTGATGTAGTAGGTACAGTGTTGTAAGCGTTCTTTAATACGTGTAGTGATTGTCGGCAGGAGAGGACATGGCCGGAGTGTTGTAGTGATTGTGGGCAGGATAGGACATGGCCGGAGTGTGGTGGTAGTTGTTGTGGTAGTCGTCGTTACAATAGCGCAGGGCGTCAAGGTGGAGGCCACAGCCGTGTTAGTAATTTCTTGGGCTTTATGGTTACAAAATTATTTATTCGTCATTCACAGTTTATATTTTACCAAACTAAGAAAAATACTGACTTTATAGTTTTAAAAAAATTGCGAACCCTTGTCAAGCAAACTTACTGGCAATAAAATCAGCCAACTCAATATATAGTTAGCATAACTTAATCTCATACTTTTCATTTTCAAGCAAACCAAACAAAGTTTTTTAAATTTCCTACAATATTCAATAATATTTGCATTCAATACTATGTAAATATCCTGAAAATCTCGCATCTCTAGTAATTTCTCGCCTGTGACGTTCAAAAATGTAGTACAAAATAAAATAAATAATATAAAATAAATAATTGTTCAGTTAAATCACGAAAACCGAAAAATGTCCAGTTTAAATGTTTCCAAACTTACGTGGACTAGTAGATGTAGGAATCTCTTGCTGTCCAACGGGAATAC
>JAQFZY010001508.1:0-15260 GCA_034696285.1 Hypogastrura burkilli | reverse complement strand
TTCTCCGCTTAAGGTTGGTCACTGTGAAAATCGACAACGTGAAATGTGTGCCACATTATTGCCAGGAGAGTTTCAACCTACTCTTAGCATTTTTTATTCATGGGGCGTCAAAAAAGATCCATACGTCATCAATCAGTGAGTCAAAATGACACACCGGGAGTCAATCTTGACTCCCGCAAATATATTTTTGGTGGACTGTGCCACCGAGGATAGAACGATATAAGTAATAAATAGTGTTATTGTGTTCCAAATATAATTTTACAGAAAGTATTCGTGTGAAAACAAAATTCTATCGAATCATCTGTCAGTAACTCGAAAAAAAAGTCCAAAAAATCCCAAAAGGTATATTTAGGCCGAAATAATAACTTAAACGCGGTTCATTTGACTTACTTATGGACAAGTTGAACCAAAAACTATAATAAAGTCCAGGAAGTAAAAAAAAACTCACAGGGAGCAAAAACTGACGGAGTCAAGAATACCTCCATGGCTAGGACTGAACTACAAGCTTCCAAGCAAGATTTGTCGAAAACGCGAAAGGACAAGGACTTACAATGGATGATTCTCGAGTCTATTGGTAGGAGTATTGTTGTTGCTGGATGCCAGTAAATTCTGAGGAGCTCTAGGCGGCGTTCCGTACGGGGTCCCACCGTTCTGTACGATTGAAGGTACAGGAACTAAGGCGGGTGAATAATGAATTAACGGGTCAAATTTTCTGTACAATGACTCTCGCGCCCACTTGTTGTCCTCTCTGTTCTCCATGGACGAGCCGGTCCCAGACTGTACCAACATATCCCAGTCTTTCGAATTAATGGCGTGCATAAACACTATAAACAAAAAACATTCAAGCAAAATTAAAGTAAGTAATTATTCATTATAAGACGGACCCCGAAGTCGGGTTTATGTGATTGCACTTTCTGTCTGTCTGTCTGTCTGTCTGTCTGTCTGTCTGTCTGTTAGTCACAAATTCTTGAACAAGAGCCAGGTTAGCATGTAAACACGTATAGGTAGTAGCGGTCCGGCTTCTCACTAGACGCGCTGTGGAAGTATGCTTCACGCAAAACCACTTAACATGTGGTATACTGGCAAATGAAAATGTCGAAATTTTTAATGTCACATCAAGTAACGAATATGTGAATCCGTTGTACGGGAAAAGCACGGTGATGTTGTGTTCTACTTCTGAGAATTATAACAAGGACTTCAAATTTTTAAATATATGTCGAGTTTAACAATCTTTAAATAAAAACAGGATCGTAATACCAGTTTATGGCTATCTTCACTACGTGAAAATCCGGACCATAACCCCAGTTTATATATGGCTATCTTTTAACACTACGTCAAAATCCGGACCATAACTCCAGTTTATATATGGTTATCTTTTAACAGTGAAACGTACGAGTTGTTACAGTTTACTATTGTGCAAACAACCCTAATGCTGATGTTGCTATAGTAATGTTTGCTACATTATATATCATTATTTTTTTAAACTAAGCATCATTAAAGTCGGTCTCACTTACCAGTTTAAACTGTTTTTTCTATTCTAATAAGAATGGTCCTAAGTATAAGTACTTGCCCGTTCGTCAATAAAAGTATAAACAATATGGAGCTCATTGGCATAGGCAAGTTGTTAGGGGGATTTGAACTAAGAATAGGGGGCATTGGTATTGACAGGTCAGAGTGTACACTTAGTAAGTGGATCCTCCTCTCTAAATACTACTACAAGACAACGTAGTAGAGGTACCGGGAAAACTTAAATATTAAGAAGTGAAGAAAAGGAAGCTTGAAGCCGAAACAAAGCACTCACTCTTTCTCTTGATAACTGAAAACACGGACTGACGTACTACTCTGCGCTATATTAAAGATAATTGTTCTGTTCACTTGAGTACTGTCAAGTATATCTACACTTCGAACTCCCAGGCAAACGAAAAATTTGGTAAAATCCAGAGATTTCAAAGCCTGTGGCAGGACGGGATCCTGCCGAAAAGGAGACGCTTTTAGCCAGACAATATCCATACTGAAGCGGGCAAACATAAAAACTCCAGTTACTAACATGTATTATATTTTGTATTGGACCTTTACATGTTAGGATTATCTGGGGATGGTTTGACATTATTAGTCGAATATTGTGTATACAATTTAAAAATTTCCTGACTAGCCAAACAAGCCCGCGCTAACGCGGATCGACTAACTTAGTCCTCTAATTATTTCTAGGGTTTATGGGCCATGTATGCATTTGTTTTAGTGGAGCTGATGATCATAGTGTCATCGCTCATACACCGACAAGTTACATATCGTTCGAAAGCTTATTGAATTGATATTGAAAAATGCAGAACACTAGACCTTTTTGACCTAACCTGTGACCTGAGGAAGTCAAAATGTGTATTCTCTCAAGAACTTCGACGATTTTTTTTGTGTACCTTCCGCCTGCGCAGGGAACCCAACCAAGTATGTTCTAGAATCAGGGTAGGGTCTCATTTAGGGATCCATTTTTACTTTAACCGGTGGGTACACGGTAAGGTCCTCTAATTAAATACGTTATTCTCTCTATTACTATTCAATCCACAATAAACTGTTAATTACGAGAATTTCTGATGCTGGGACTACTATGTATTCTAACTATTATAAAATTACAGTCGATTTTGCTCTGTCTGAAACCTACACGTCGCATTTCTCAACGCACGATCACCAAAAAAATCACAGAAAAAGTTATGACCAATACAAAGACCAAGTGTGAAGATGGGATTTTTAGGGTCAAGGGGTCACCCCTTAAAAAATAAAAAAACATGGCTCCTAGCAACAGATATTTTTTACTTTTGTTGACATGTTCTAAAAATCCTTTAAGAAATTGTTTGCACTTTTCCTTCCTCCATGGTCCATCGCAACCCACCAGAATACACAAATCCCAGCACCAGGGCACTAATCACAACTCAGGCTCAGTTTTGTCAGGTCATACGCCACAAAAGTAAGTTCACCAAACATACACTATCCCAATCATTAAACTTAATTACCTTAGAACTTACTAATTATGCAATTATATACTGTATAACAATAACAAGGAGATTGAGGTATTCACTTCTTTTACGCCGGTATCCCAAAATATACCTTTGTCACTACTCATACCCACCTAAATAATCTTAGCTTTGGGTTTAGCTAAGCTTTCCTTGTGGTTAGTTCCTCGAGTGAGTACTTTTAAGTGTTCAATACTTAACCTTCTTAAATAATAACATCATTTGTCCAGGGAAACACACAAGAAATTGACAGGCTTAGACTGTTGGTGTGTGTGTAACGATGGTAGAGTTCAGTGAGACCGTGTCATTAATAATGCGGTTTAAACGCATACAGATTTTGCGCTAGAATAATTTTAACATGTCAAACGTTTCGGTTTACTGCGACTACGCATACCCTCCACCACCAAAAACCGCTCAACACTTCCAGTTGACATTAAATGAGCGTAAGATAAGGGTCCAGTAGAATAAGGAGCAAAAATAACCCCCAAAAATTAAATGACTACTGTTTACTAATTTCATAATATATGTACCTACATGTTTTCAGGGATAATATATCATCTTGTTTCGCCCCTAATCATCATCCAGTAAGTACATGTAATGCTAAAATGAGTTAAAACGTGATTGAATCCGGTATTTGTACTTATTCGTTCAAATCGTAGAGCCAACCGCGCTAAGCGGCGGAGCCGCGTGCGCATGTATAAGACACGAGCCGAAAGCGAGGTCGTTACAGTATAACTTAGCGCGACTTTTTATGTCCCGTGACAACAGGCGGGGGTTGGGGGAAGGAAGGGGGTGTTCTGGTTTGTTTATTCACCTTAGGGAATTCAGGAATTAGAGAAAGATAAGTACTTACTGTCGGATGACATAAAGCCCTCTCCCGCGGGTGATGAGCCTGAGGCGGCCCCAATTCGATCAGGTGTGTGATTCATAACTTCTGAGTCCGGGCAAAGGAATAACTGCAACTTTCAGGAAATGTTTCTAGGATGATATCACATCATTAAAAAAAAATTCAGGCTTTCCAAAACACGTACTGCGAAGTTTTCAAAATTTTGAAAAACGGCCATAATTTTGTCATAATTTCAAAAATTGAACTTTGTTGTCTTTGTAACATTATATATGACAAATACTAATTGAAAGGAGCTATATTTTGTATGCAAAATTTCGGTAGGACTGGAGATACCTGGATGTTCAGAGAGCGCTTGGTTTTATTTACTGTCTGTCTTTCTATCTTAATTTAGGTTGATCTTGGTTCATGGTTGTGGTTCGGTTGGGTTAACTATGGACTACCAAGCAGTAAACAGACAGTAAACAGGCGCTCTCTGAACATCCAAGTATCTCAACTCCAACCAAAATATCAGTTAAAATTGCCTTTTTCAAAATTTTGAACTCCAATTTCCGAAATCCAGAACTCGGCCAATGTAGAACTTTTCGAAATAATTTTTTCGGCAAAAATCATATCTACGTATTCTCCACGCGGGAAGAAAGTTACATTGCAATCAGAGATACTTTGCAAATGTTTTTTGAGATCAGGAATTTCGATTCTAATTTAAGTTAGATTTAAACGGTTGTAGATCAACAAAGACATGTCGTGCCTAATCGGTTTCAGGAAGCCAAAATACAGGGTGGTACTATCCGTCACCACCGTCACCGACGTCGCTACCCAACTAAACTGGACATTCTGCATTTTTGTAACCTAACCCTCCACTTCTTTCCAACCGATTGGTTAGTCAAACAAATTAATGTTTTGGAAATAGAAAAGCTAACTTAACGAAATAAAGTTTGACTTAGTACAGCCAAAACTAAAGGGTGGCGGATGCCCAGCTTTGATGGCCGGTTGTGAGAAGTTGGTAACGAGTAGTATGTCCGAAAATATAGGGTCGTACTATCCATCACCAGCACAGCGCGCGTCACCACCCCTCACCACCCTCGCTCACTTCTACAACGCTATTCCGACTAATATTAACAGGGTTCGAAAAAACCCGGGCTTTATTTTTTTTAACCAATAGGTTATGGGGTTTTATCGGGTTTAACCCGTTTTCGCACAATCACGCTGAACGAATTTTTAGAAGGTATACTATTCAAAATTGACAATAACCCGTTTTCAGTTCACGAAGACAGTTCTAATATGTATGAAAACTAATTCAATTTTATTTATCGAATTGTAAGTCCAAATAAAGGTGAAGAATATCCCTATCTCTATTCCTACCTCCTCGGTCATAAGTCACGGAAATGACGTCATGAAGCATAATGTAAGGAAACATAAATCCGTTGATGTTTATGTGTACATAGAATAAATACGGTATCATGTAATGTAAGTACATAAAAGGTATTTTGATAGAGCTACGGCTAAGTGAAATAAATCAAAATGATAATCATAGATAAACGAACCAACATAAATCTACTGCATTAGTACATTATGATGAAATAACTCTAGGCTAATACAACTCTCAAAATAAGTACAACACACAACAATGTTCAACCGCTTAATATTCACTGACGTATCAACGCCTTCCTAGCTTTCGCAGGTCGTCCATATGCCACCGTTTACGGTCTACGGTCTAAGGGAATGTTCTTAGGCTATGTCTCTCACAGAACAAACTCCTAATTGTACCTATAATGTGTTCACCAATGGTCTTCAAATATTCTGGTCAGGAACATATGCGTGGCCTCTTGCCAGCCATTTTCTATTGTATCCTGCCGAAGACTTCTGTTCTGGCACGTTTATAAACAACTTCGAGCTCATTCGCTCTTGTAGCGAAGGTGCTTCGTAATGTCAACTTCTTTGATGGTGCTTTGATGCGTTGGTATTATAAAGTAACTTTTACTTCCGTCAATAGTATGCTGGGGCGAGTAGCAGGTCGAGCTGGACACCAGTCCCATATGCATCTGTCTCAAGTTCAACCATTATTGATACTGTTGCGCAACATTTGGAAGTTGGGGTTCCGGATCCCGTATAGGTATCTTATTAGAAAGCCTTTGGTTTTTTGGTAACTTTACTCATAATAGTCGGTTCTTGTTGGCCGAACCATCAGCATGAGTGTGAGTGTGTCAACTGTTTTGTACACAGAAGCACTTCGGTAATCCGTCTGGCATCTGGCATAAAATGTACATTCGGGTGGCAAAGACAGTTTGGGGAATGCCTACATCTACAGAGGCGGTAGTAACGCTTAATCCCTTTTCTCTGTATCATGACCATGAGATAGCTTCTTCCACCATTTCTTCTGATCTCCGATGGAACTGACACCAGCGATGTATTCAGTAAATGTACCAATCTTTAAACAGTCAGCCTTGCCCGCCTTATATTAATTGTAATAACTTCTTCAGGATCGCTTTTCGTATCACTACAGTCACTGCTATCAAATTGATCCACAGATGCCAGGCTGAACTATTATAAAATTAACAATACTTCCTTGCGTACTTGAGGTTTGTCCTGTCCTGACCCTACGTCTGGATAATTCAATCTGTATATAGATTTTTCCAAGTACTTTGTACAAGTACGAGTACGAAGTACAATGTAAAAGTACATACGAAATGGACTAAAGATTGCTTTATTTTCATATTATCTGTGATGCCCTTCGCTTTGTAAATGTTTATTCTTATGTAGGTATAAACTTTATATGTATTTGTTTAGGTACCAGCCTACTATGGAGCCTAGCCGATGCCCTATTCCCCAATGAGCATTTTTCGGAAGCATTTGAGTTTATTTGCGGTGAGCGAAAAGTAATTTGCGGCGAAAGTTAGCAAAAGGAACTTTTGAGTATTCTGCGGATAATTTTGAGTTAACTTTATATAGAGGCGCAATAAATTAGTATGTATTTAAATGTTTCAACTCATCAAAAATCCGAAATTTCCGATGAATTAGGCTCCAAACGTTTTCAGCTCTCAAGTCCAAAACCGGTCCGTTTTCGGTGCTTATCAAAATTCGTATTATGGAAAGCTATACTTAGAAACCGTGGATATCATAACTTTTTATCCAGATGAAATGAAACCGTATGAAACGGATGCGGACCAAGCATCCGCTCCTTAGTTATAATTATAACATACATACTACATACATACTCTTAACCTTACATATTTTTGGAGGTACAAGATAGAAATTGCACTGATACACGCAATTCACACATTGGATGGACTAACTGGACTGACTCCCGGTTGTGTATGTATACATATACATATGTATGTATCTGTGTATGCATTGCAACCCTGCAAAAATTCTGCTAAATCTATTTTAACGGAATATTATGTATGTATATTTATGTTAAGACAATAGCTACATATGTATAGTAGTATAATACATGACGCTCTGCTGTAAACGCTAGGTATATATTTTCTCTCATTCTCATTCGGTCAGATTGAGGAAATAGCCATTTAACCAACCGGGTTTCCTATTCCTAGGCCCCAGCGTCAGTTCCGAATTAGCCCTGAAGTGTGAGTGTGTGTGATGAAACTGTGGCACTATTGTACGTAGAATAGGAGATTTCAAACTTACCAAAGCAGCTTAGATACCTACGTAATATCATACATTGTAAATATGCAGAGACGTCTGGAATATTGCAGCAAATATTTAATTCTTCAGTGTCTTCTCGCATTGTTGGTGTTGATTCAGTATTCGGGATGCTCGGGCGAAGAAAGTCACAAAAACAATCTCCAGCATCCATCCGTGGAAGGCTTCCGTGAACTTGGGCCAATTAATTATTACCATATTGTGGGAATTAGGGTTAGCAAATACTTCCCGATTCTTGTTGCACTGGTAACGTTCCCATTATTAGTCATTCCTGCTTTCCTAGTTGTGATTTCAATACTTTTTACACCAGTGATATAGTGCCCTTCTCAATGGCGTCAGTCTTACAATAATTATTAACTCTGGAGCCAAAATCCTTCAAGTTGACATACTACGACCAAAAGGTTCTTAAGGCTGGGTACTGTAGTGAATCTGTTCTTTTTTTAAAAATAAACTTTGCGAGTTGGAATAAACATCGGGAAAGGTGAGCGCTTGTAACTGTTATTAAACGCTTTAAAAGCGTAGAAAGGCCAAGCCGATGGGCCAAAGCCCATAAAAGAAAGTTGGATCCGTCGGACACCCTGTAACGGATAAACGTTAACTAAAATCATATTGTGACTCTGATAGGTCACTTATTTGGTCGTTAATGTCAAGTGTCATTTGTGGACTCCCCCGTAACTCGTGACCTAAAACTTTACAAACAAACGTCGTCCACTACAGTAGGTAAACAAGTGGTGAATATCAAGATCCCACGGACTCAAGTTTATGGGCCTTGGTCCATATGGCCTAAATGACGCATGATGTATACGTATTACTAAATTGAGTTCAGTCCCAGTTCAAATCCCAAATTCACATGTCCTAGGTTTACATTAAATTCACTATTGTATCAGTACTAGCCAAACATGCCCGCGACAACGCGGAACGATTAACTACATCTTGTAATTACTTCCAGGGTACATGTACCAGCCTCATAAGCAGGCTCCACTAATACAAACGCATCCATGATCCATGTACCCTATAAATATTCAAAAGACGTAGTTAATCGTTCCGCGTTAACGCGGGCTTGTCTGGCTGGCGGTAAATGTTTATTTTATTTTGAGCTTCAGTATCCAGTCATGATACAATACAACGGTCCAGGTGTGTGGGGAACTAGAAATTCCCTACTGGAGAAACCCTATTCAGGTTTGCCTGGCAGAATCGGCCCCAAGCCGCAACCCAAGGTAAACATTCAATTTTTGGCCACTCGTCTTGGCTCTGCGTCTCAAAAGCCAAAGAGTGCACGCGTAACTTGTCGCATTTACCGAATCATATTTATACGTGAACACTCCCCTTGGAAACATACGACTTGAGCTGTTACTCAGATGTTTTTTTATTGACGAACGTAAAAGATAGGGCTCTTCTATTATTAACTAGCCATCAAGATCGCGCTAACGCGGAACGACTAGCTACGTCTTCTAATTATTTCTAGGGTGCATGGACCACCATTATCAGCAGCTCCACTAAAACACACCCATGGGCCATGCACCCTAGAAATAATTAGACGACGTAGTTAGTCCTTCTGCGTTAGCGCAAGCTTGTTGGCTGGTCAAGGGAAGATTTTAAACCTTTAATACAATATTCGACTAATAATATGTACCTACCACAGAGTTCTGGATTAAGTGGCTTGGGTCGGGGCTATTCCAACCTATAAACACGTAAATATCCAATACAAAAGACAATATGTGTTAGTAACTGGAGTTTTATATGTTTGCCCGCTACACTCGGATATTGTCGGGCTGAAGGTGAAGGTGTCCCATTTTTCGGCCTTCAGCAGGAAACCGTTCCCGTCCCGAGCCTCTGCCACAGTCATTTTAATTTCTGGATTTGACCAAATGGCCTGGGAGTTTGAAATGTAGATTCTCTTGACAATACTCAAGTGAACAGAAAAATTAACTTTAATATAACGCAGAGTAGTACGTCAGTCAATATTTACAGTTCTCAATGAAGAAAAAGGGTGAGATGTCTTTCGACTTCTTGCTCCCTTCTTAACTTTTTGAAGATTTGAGTTTTCCCGGCACTTGTATTGGTTCTATTGTAACAGTATTTAGTCAGGAGGATGCACTTACTTTTGTACACCCTGACATGTCTATGTGAATGCCCCATATTCTTAAGACAAATCTAACAAACAACGCGGCTATGCTAAGGCCCCCTATTGTTTATACTTTTATTGTTTCATTTACGTTATGTAAGGTTATGTTACGAAAATTCGGGTAGAATTTAACTTTAACCACCCCCGGATTATTGGTTTTATGACACAGTCCGTGCCCTAGGACAACTGATAAGCGGGATTGTTCATTCACCTTAGAAAAAATTCTAATCGTTACCCAATCTTGACTAAATATGGTGGCTGACCAAATCTACTGGCTTTAGTACCTACTACTTTAGTATGATATGTGATATTAAAAAAAAAAGATATCTACTCAATTTGTGAATTAGTACTGAACTCGATCTTTCCATTTCAGTTATGTCTGTAATGAAGGGAACAGCAGAGGCTGAGGACAAGATTTCTAGTCTAGATGCTCTCAGAATTGGGAACCAGTACCCGTGTTTCATTATCGCTGAAATCGGTCAAAATCATCAAGGGGAGCTCCATACCGCAAAGGAATTGATTCGTCTGGCTAAAGTAATTGGAGCTAGCAAATTCAGAGTAGGAAAACTTAGAGCCTTCTTTTTATTCTTATGACCCATTACATTTTTTTAATATTACAGAAATGTGGCGTTGATTGCGTCAAATTCCAAAAATCCAGTTTGTCTCACCGATTTACGAGCAAGACATTAGAGTCTCCCTATCTCACGGAAAACTCCTTTGGGTCCACTTACGGGGAGCACAGAGCTCATTTGGAGTTCACCGATTCGGAGTTTGAGGAGCTTCAATGTTATGCTCAACACGCAGTTGGAATTCAATTCACGGCCTCCCCGATGGACATTGTAAGAAATATAATTCGAATACCTTTGTGACGCTTGCCACTAAATCTGATTCTTTTGACAGCCCTCTGTGGATCTCCTCATCAAACTGAAGGTACCGTTCATAAAAATTGGGTCCGGAGACACCAACAATTTCCCGCTATTAGAATATGTTGCGGGACAGAAAGTGCCAATAATTTTATCTACAGGTACGCTACTTTAACATAAACCCGTTTCACACACGCAAATGTTTAAGATGTATAAATACCTACCGAAGACTATGACTTCGTATAATTTAGGTATGCAGGATTTTAGAACGGTGAAAGAGTCCCACGACATCATTCGAAGTCACCACAGCGAACTAGTCGTCCTCCACTGCGTTTCGTCCTATCCAACCCTGCCCAGTGAAGTTAATCTTAATGTTATTCATTTGTACAAGAAGGAGTTTCCCCAAACTGTTATCGGCTATTCGGGTCATGAACAAGGAATAAATATTGCAATTGCTGCCGTTGCTCACGGTGCAAAGGTACGTCCATCAAGTATTCATTTTAATGTCTAAACTGTTTCTTCTTATCCAAACTGACGTATGTAGGTAATTGAGAAACACTTTACACAAAACAAGGCTCAAAAAGGAACGGATCACCAATGTTCATTGGATCCAACTGAAATGGAGAATCTAGTGAAGGGAATCCGGGAAGTGGAGGAAGCCTTTGGAACCCCCGTCAAGGTAAATCGGATGAGCCCCTAAATTGCAAGAAATGTTCCAATTGTAAGATTCCGTATTTTTTTAAACAGAAAATCCAGTCTTGTGAGGAGGCGTGTCGCAGAAAGCTCGGAAAGTCTTTAGTCACGGCTAAAAAACTCCAGAGTGGGACCAAATTACAACTGTCTGACCTTGCAATCAAAGTATCACGGCCAATGGGCCTCCGCCCCGAAGTAATTTACAGTGCAGTAGGTGCTGATATAGGGCAAACAATTGAACAGGATGAGCCGATTCAACTCAACAATGAGGGTCAAGTTGTCAGTGCTATCAAGTCCCTATAAGTATGCCTTAAAATAGGAATAATACAAAAACACAGTATTTTTAAGGGTGTGAGTTTATTTAGTTGTCCTCAGAATGTTTTAATTAATACGCCAAGCTAGGTTAGGGAGGGTTACGAAATACATCCCTATTTTTCTAATGCTGAGAATAAAAATTAAATCGTAATTCCAGAACTTGGAACAAGAAAGGAACGGATTAATTATTACTTGTTCCTTCTTAAAACAAACCGGGGTAAGGAACGTATTATTCTTGGGACTCTAATGAGAAAAGGTTAAAGGAGTGTAAAAACACTCACCCGTAACTAGCGTTTTAGATAAGTAGCAAAATAGCAGACAAAAACAAAAGGACAAGATGAGATGAAAAAGATGTTACTTAATGGAGTCGGGTTTCAAGTGGAGCAGATTTACATCATACTGCCATTGGCGTATGGATTTCCAGGTGACGTGTCCGTACCTCCGCTCTTGGGACTCTTGATCGTCTCATCCACGGACAGAATCAGACAGGAAGCCTCGATGGCTGCCATAATTGCATTAATCTTTACAATTGACGGTTCCCAAACACATGCCTTGAAGTTATCTTCGATGTCTTCTCGCATTACATCGACTCCATACCAACAGGTGCCCGCTAGGATTAAAAGATTTACAAAATAAAATAAACCTCTCCTGGACTTCAACGCCTGAATAGAGTCATTAAATTCAACTATAAAAGCGAAGTGTCTCTTACTCCCAGCATGCTTCTGACGAAGCTTGTTCAGAATATTCGTAGCATCGAACCCAGCGTTGTCGCAGAGTTGCCGTGGGATAATTTCCAATGCCTTAGCAAGAGCCCCAATTAACAACTGCTCTCGACCAGCAATACTTCTGGAATAATCTCTCAGGTATTTCGATAATTCCATTTCAATGGCCCCGCCGCCTATTAAATAAAAATACCGAATAAATTATTGACCTACTGTGTTGAGTGCAGAGAAAATTCTAATCAGTTAAAAAAAATAGACTTGTTATTAGCAAACGATCTAAAGGAACATGCCTGCAACTACTGAATCGTTCTTCATCGCTCGACGAACGATCATAATCGCATCATGAAGTGACCTTTCAGTTTCGTCCATAAACTGCTGAGATCCACCACGAAGGACAATGGTAGCGGTCTTTGAGTGTGGAGTCCCAGTAAACAAATTATATCTGTCCCCACCAACTTGCTTCTCCTCAAACAACTCGCAAGTGCCCAACGTCGTGTCATTTAGATCAGCGACAGTAGTTAGAATAGCTCCACCGCAAGCCTTCATCGTACGCTTCAAATCGTCCTCAACAACTCGACCAGCACAAAACATGTCCCTATAAAAAAAGGCAGACAGATGCATGTCTAACTCAAAGTTAAGGACCCATACTAGGCAAAGTAGCAGTTAGTGGTCCAATAAATATAGCTAACAGAAATTATAAAGTACAAGCCTAATCTTCTACACTCACCTGTCAGCAAAATACTGGGTAGCAACATCACCTATTGGTAGCTTGGACAACACAACCTGAGCACCACTCTTGTGAATTTTGTCCAATTTATCGTACAAAATGTTCCATTCAGCGTCAATGATTTTTTGATATTCCTATTTGAGGGAGAACACAAATGACATTAATATATATGAAGGAGATATATAGAAGCTTACCAGTGATGTGAAAGTTAACTAAATCCTGAAGCAGGATCCTCACCTCAACCTTCTCCAGTCGAATCTCTGCATTGTCTCTCTCCGCTTTGAGCTCCAACTCGATATTTAGAAGGGCAATTTTTGGATTTGCGTAAGTTTTAGGTTGCATTTCAAATCCAGCATAGGAGAATGTTTTCTTGAAACCCACTCCAGGAACAAGGAATGAGTCTTCTAAGGCACCCCCTGAAACCTTCTTAATTCCAATCATGTCCAAAGGCAAAAGTTCATCCAAACTCATGACAGCATCGACAGCTATTTTAGCAAAAAAATCCTTCTGCTGATGAATCAGCTTGGAACTCAGTGCAGTTGCAGCACATTTATTGAGAAGGGATCGTCGCTCGGCCGGGTCATCGTTTTTAACTGGAACCGCCAGCAGATTAATTCGATCAACAGCTAATGTACAAGCCTTGCGAAAAGCTTTAATAATAACTCGAGGATGAACGCCCTCTTCAATATAAACCTTGATTTGCTTCAGAAATTCTCCAGCCAATAAAACAACACTTGTTGTTCCATCACCAACCTATACCATAAAAATTAAAAACACAAAGAGATTACTATCAGATCTACATACAAAATTACACATGGAATATTGTGCACCTGCGCAGGAACTAAAAAGGATCACTGGGAGCTTAATGAGGATACGGCTACTATTGATGTAAGATATCTACAATTCATGAATTCATCTACAAAAATACAATCGAAACCGAGCCTACCTCGGAATCCTGAGACTTGGCGATGTCAACGAGACTCTTTGCTGCTGGATGAACAATATCAAGTTTCTTCATAATTGTTGCTCCGTCATTGGAAATTGTGGCTCGCCCATTGGCATCAACAATGAGCTTGTCCATTCCCCTTGGTCCCAAGGTTGTCCGGACCGCCTCAACAACGGCTTGACAGGCATTGATGTTGGAAATTAGCTGAGGCTTTCCTTGAGAACTCTCAGTCCCTTCTCTCAACAAGATGATTTGGGGTTGCTAGAAGAAGAATTTGAATTACTAGGTAACAAGTGCATTGTTTTAATATATCTTTCATTACGCTTTCAACAATTCAACATCAAAACCTTAATCCCTCTAATACTTACTAAATATAGTCACTTTCCGCCTGTGTTGGCTTACTGTCACCGATTCTAATTTTCATAGTGCGTTTAGAGTATACAACTAGAAGGTATTACTTACTAGGTTACAGGTACACAGTTATAACTTGGTTAGTTGAATCAGTATACATAAAATCGTTAGTCTGTTTGTCTGTATGTGTGCGTGTGTGTGGATGTTTGTCCGCTATCTTCATCTAAACTTAATACTAGGCCGATTTGGATGTGTGATACAAAAATGTTTTAATTACCCCGAGAACCTTTCGCCCCATACATCGTCATTGACATGTGACCTCGAGAACTGTGACCTGTAGTCACATTTGGGTCAAAATGAGTTTTTATTTATTTTTGGGTGCACACTTCAAAATATAAGTTCCAATATATAAATAGATTATGACAGTAGCGCCTGGTTATGAATAGGTCATGTCATGAACGGGAAATGTTTGTAACGAGTACATCATGTCGTAGTCAATCAGGAAATATGTGCGACCGTGTCGGATTGTGCGGTGCGGAATTGCAATGCATTTATTGCCTGAGTGAAACCCCCATGACAACAACATTTTCTATGTAAATAAACAAGTAAAAGGTGGAAAATGTTCATTACGAAGGATATGCTTTTAGGGCCCCCCCCCCCTAAATTCTTCGCCGCTAGATTGTGGGAAAACGGCTAAACGTACGCGAAAAATTAAAGACGCATAAAAACCACAACCACAACCACGCCACAATTCAAACTTTGAATTTTTCAATTCCTTCGACCCAAAAACCACAAAAAACTACCTCGACTTGTCGTTTTAACCCTCTTCCCATGCACTTAGGCCTCCCAGCAGTTAAAATTATTGTAGGCCATACAATTGGCTTTCAAACAAACTTAATTTTATCTCGGTAGGACAAAGGGCTCCTGAGATATCTGACCTTTTACCAACCGATCTGGGGCCCATTTCCTAACACATTTATATAGGGAACTCTAATGCCCATACTTCCTG